>LPNX011177966.1:158317-198773 GCA_001517045.1 Pseudotsuga menziesii | reverse complement strand
CGAAAAGGCTGGACGGAAGGTGAAATAAACCGTCACATGAATGTATAAATGAATGCTTAGCCATGAATAGATTAACGAATTGGGAGTTATTACCAACACACACTTACTATTCCAAGGTCCAACCATGCAAAATTTCCTTCTAGTATCTCACAATTACAAAAATAGATACAAAATCGCATTGAATTGTCCTCAATAGTGCTTAACCCACTCACAATGGGAGATCAACTCCAGTTTATAAATAACCAGCGTAGATCCAAATCCTAGGCTCTATCAAGCGCCGAGATGGATCAAATCTCTTGAGGTGCAAACCTCTTTTTAGGTATCCATTGATTTGATTCAAACCAAAAGACACATCTTTTTATTTAAGGTCCACATATAATTTAATTATCATTAATATTTAATATTATTTATGGCAGCCATATAATATTTTTTATTTTGTTAAGAACGAACATTGCATCATTTTTCCACACATGGTTTTAAAACCATATGCAAGGCCCTCCTACAATCATGGGTTGTTTAGGAGGCGTTGCACATGGTCTTAAAACCATTTGCAAGATCCTCCTAAACCATGTACAATAAAACCATGGGTTGTTCAGGAGACCTTGCACATGGTTTAAAAACCATGTGCAAAGCCTCCTAAACCATGTACAATAAAACCATGAGTTGTTTAGAATGCCTTGCACATGGTTTTAAAACCATGTGCACATAGTTTTAAAACCATATGCAAGGCCAACATGTTTTTGTGTTTTTTGCTTGACCCACATATTTTTTTACGGATAATTAAATTTTTACTTTTTTATTGTTTTGTTAGGTCGGAAGATTACAACATCTCCCCCATAATATTCACTATCACTATCAAGAACTATATAGCACCTCTTGGCTCAATGAAAAAACATAAGCCTTAGTCTACCCCAAATTTCAAATAAAAAAGTCTATATAATTACAATTAAAACCATACACATTTAGTTCACATTTATTCAATATTTTTACTCAAAACGAGGTTTGTAATTAGATATATTTAATCCTTTAAATACTTGTTAAGATGAATTTATGGTGATTTTAAAGTTTAACCCAGGATCGTTGAAGGTTTGTCAATATTCTAGATTTTTTTTAGGATCCATTTGCGTAGTTCTTACCAGTGACCTGTCACACATCAATATATTTATAACATATTCTTTTCATGGCTGTATAATCTTGGCCACCCAAATGATGCCCTTCTCTTTCACCGAACAAACTGCTTTTTCTAGGTCACGTCGATGGAAGACTGAAGATGAAGGCGAAGAAAAAGAAAACGAAGAAGATGCCTCAGGAAAACTGCTTGCGTTCATAAGCAAAGCTACTCGGCTATTGAGGAGTAGGAGAAAGATTAACACACTGTGCTACTGGGAAGGAGAAGAAGAGTACGTTTGTTCGTGGAGGTAGTATGGAAGCAAAGTCAATTTTGAGTAGTGCAGTGATGGTTTTACAACTCTGCGTTGCCTTTTGGCAGATCGTAAAGATGACACCTTTTGGGGCGTTCATACAATGCCTAACGGGATGGTTGCTGCAACCTTTGGGGTTGTCCAAACCCTACTCTCGACTGAAATGTTTCCCAGGTCGTGTCTACAAAGAGGTGCGGTGCCATGTGACCAACCCATCAGATCAACCACAGCCAAAACTGACAAGGCAAACGATGAGTGATGAGATATCCGATCAGATAGAATCGTCGTATTTGGGTGTGGATTTCCATATGGAGAGGAGGGGAAAAAACATGCTTCTACTAAATGGGCAAATGACATATTACACAACGGATTCAATCTGGTACTCTCTGCTAAAAATGGGAGAAGCCGCCCCCAAGACGGTATTTCTAGAAGGCTATAAAGAGTTTTGGCAACAAGTAGCCACAGGAGGAGCGATGAGCTTATCACAAGTGTTGGATCGTTTAATTGTAGACAACCACACTATCATGGTTTTAGACAATGATTTGATTTTGCCTGTAAATTTGTCTTTCTGAGACGAGAAATTGCTGAAGCTTTTAAACTTGGTGGGATTGTTCTTCGCAACCAAACAAGTTTACCGGCCTATTCCTATATCGATCAGCTTTATTGCAGCAGTAATGGAGTTCGCCACATTATTGCGCAAGTGGCTTTATAGCAGGATCAATTTGTTGTTCTGCTTGATACTGCATGTCATTTGTGACCGACTGCAGTGGTCGATTAGAAGGCAAGTGTATTCCTTAGGGAACTGGGTGGAGAACTTGAAATCCATCAAAGATATTCAATTAAAGGTGGTGGAGAAATTGGATTCACTATTATTTTTTGCCGACATGTTAGTAACGTTGCATCACATGACAAGGTCTCCCCCATAATATTCACTTTCACTATTATTTTTTGCCGACATGTTAGTAACGTTACATCACGTGACAAGATCTCCTCCATAATATTCACTTTCACTATTATTTTTTGCCGACATGTTAGTAACGTTACATCACGTGACAAGATCTCCCCCATAATATTCACTTTCACTATTATTTTTTGCCGACATGTTAGTAACGTTACATCACGTGACATCACGTGACAAGATCTCCCCCATACTGGACTGTAGAGCGCCTCTCGGCGCAATAACATAGTAACAAGACCTGTAAACTACTTATAATACAATAATTGCCATAGTCCTAAATGACCATTTTTAGAAATCATCAACAGGTAAAGAGACAAGAATAGTTGTATTTATAACTAACATGTAGGACATATCTAAATTTCAAAAGTTTAGGGATTAGTTAAAATAATAATAATTTTAACTCCATGCATCAACTCGTATCAACTTGGGCAAGTCATCCCATAACTCGGGTGAGTTGACTGAGTCGGTATCGAACTCACCAAGTTGGAAAATGACTCGGTCAGTTTGGTATCCAACCGGTCACCCAAGCCGATTTACAAGTTGAGTTAGCTCATCTCAAGGTCAACTCAACCAACTCGTCTGACTCAGACTCGTATAAGTTTTGAAACTATGTCTAGGACTAGTGACTTTTTTTAGTTATGATCCATCCTTTGAGGATAGGTCAGAGAATTAACTCGAATAGTGGGAAAATAAGTCCATTTATCCCATGATCCATCTGCAACTAGTTGCGAGAATTAAGGAACAATAAATAACCTATATTATGCATGACGCAAGCCGTGCCACTAATGCTATGGGAGGGATTCCCGAGGCCTACATTTTGTCCTTGTATGCAAACATTAATACTTTCAAAAATTACATAATAAACGATTATGTAATTAAGTTTAAACCTTTCGAAAAAAAAATCAAACCCATGTAGTACCAAACTAATGCATAATCACGATTTATATATGTCCCCCGCCAGAACATAACAAAACTTACAAGGTGGAAATGTCCATGTGGCTTTGGTGAACATGATATTATGTATTCTAAAAGTTGGTGTTAATTATTTCAAGGTTGACTAAACAAGAACAATGTGGAGTTTATGTAAATACAATATTTACAAATGCACATAGCCATGTGTTCAAGCATTTCCATATTTTAGGATAGATTTTAAATTCTTACAAATATGCAATTCAACACATTCTCTAATTGTAGACAAAATTTTAATACAAAGAATATTGGAAACCAATTATCAAATTCATCATAACTAATGTATACATGTGTTAGCATGAAAAAAATGCAAGAACTATACATCTCAATTTGTGATTGTCATAAGTAAGAGCTAATCACGGACATTTGATGAACAAAAACAAGAAATCAAAGATAATGATTTTCTTCCATTGGTTAGTTTTGAGGAGAATAGACATGCACAAACTTTATAAAATATAGAATCCAACCATATGAGATGTGCAAGGTCACTCAATTTGTAACATACGGAAAAATCCAAATTTAAAACATTCGAAATCCAAATTCAAAACTATCAATGCCACAATATTATATTAAAATTTCAAAAATAGCCAAATATGAAGCATAAAGTAACCTACCTTAATGCTTCTTGTATGGACCTCCCAAGGTCCTTAGTTTAATATAATGGAAAGTTAACAATATACACTTTTTTTTCATCATTATATTTGAATTGGTTGTAATTTGTAAATCTTCTAACATGTAAGAATCAAATATGAAATTCTAAACTTCTAATTACTCTTTTCATACATTTAAAAATTTTAAACAATTATAAAGAAATTTTTCCATCATTATATTTGAATCAGTTGTAATTTGTAAATCTTCCAACATGTAGGAATCAAATATGAAATTCTAAACTTCTAATTACTCTTTTCATACATTTCAAAAATCTAAACAGTTATAAAGAAATTTCAAATATAATTCCTTAACAGTTCTAACTATGCTTGTAATTGACAGTTTATATAATTTTCTAAATGAAAATAAAATTTACATTCCATATAAGTAAAATACATGTACGATAGTCGTAGATCCATGGAAGCTCTCCCGTAGATCTTCAGGAAGCTCAACCAACCAAATCCGTTTGCCACCTTGCTGGCTAGGAAATCCTTGTCGACTTCCAAGCTCCAAGAAGTATGTTCTTGGACCCTCAAGCCCAAAAATTGAGTACAACTAGCCCAACGAGTTCGTAGATCTTTCCCTTCTCTGAAAATTTTATCCTCCTCTCCTTATATTTTATTCAATGCAAAGATCCCCCAAAAATATTTCCCCTATATCCTCCTCTAGACTTTACTCCCCTCTCCCCTTTATTTAATGCTTCAACCACCCTTTTATCTATTTTGCGAGGGTTCCTTTTTACTTTTTCTTTAAAAAACATAAACTTCTACAACCATTCATTTAACTCATCCTTCGACATAAATTCAAAAAATTCAAGAATATACTTATTCAATGTTAATACTTCCCATTAATTTCTTTTCAAAACAACGAGAACAATAATAACAACTCATTTATTTTAACCATTATCACATTCGAGTGTCAAATCATAATTATAGTTAGGTCTCGATGATTATTTATGTATTAACTAATCAATACTCTCTTAAATTTAGTGATCATTCATGAGACTATTTACCACATCCCACTATTGAGACTTAATTATAATTAATCATAATTAATATTTATTTATTACCACATTCTAATGCATTATAATTAATAAGTATACTTAATACTAATTAATTACAATTAATCCTAATGATCATTCATGGAATTATTTATTAATGAACAAATGATATTCCAAACACTAAATGTCACTTAATTTATCTAGTGCCATATTCCATAATCAACCTTACCTACAATTAAGATTTAATTAATATGCATTAATTGAGTTGAAAATAATCTTATTAAGACTAATGAAGATTATTAACATTTGTTAATAAAGTTAATTATCACTTTTAGTAACACTAATTATCATTCTTAATATGTAGTTAATATTAATATATCAAATTAATAATAATCTAATTAATATCATTACACCATTATCATTGTTAAACCAAGATCTTGAATAAATTAAGATCATTAATACTTATTTAGCATTTAGTAACTAAACACTTCAATTAATAATTAAGTTAAGAACAATCTTATTAACATTAGTAATCATCATTAACATTATTTCACCTTGATAGATCATGATTAATAATTAACTCTAATCATAATTAATTAACCATTGATTTATAATCTTGACTTAAAAGTATCATTTCATAACTAAGATAGGTAATAGTATTTATAATTTGATCATTCGCAACCATTTGCTTCCAAACCATATTTTGATAGTGTATTAGATAATTCATAGAACTTATGTAGCTGATCTATGTAAATGTAACAAATGCTGCATATGCTACATACCTCGTGTAGGTATAACAATAATACTCAACCACACATCACACATAATCACACAAGTTACTATTTGTCGACGCATACCTACACATGACTTTTCAATGTATAGCCATTAAATCAAACCATAATAAGCCATGAAACCAATATAATATACTAATATATAACACAAGAATCAAGTAAAGGTTTCAACACACACAGTTAATTATGCACCCCTTGAAAAGTTCCATTCCATTCATATATGACTTCTTCCTTCTATCTAATTCACAACAAACTTCTACGTCATATCCTTCCTCTGTTGTCAGACTACCATGGAGCGTCAACTGCATGGCCTAACTCTAGTTAGAACCTGTAAGTAGAAGTGTCGACTCGATTGACCAAGATTCCCCAACAAGAACCCACTAGTCATCATCACACACCTTGGGGAGTGTGATATAGCACAACCCTCCCATGACTCTGGGTTTCAGGGATAAACGGTGGGTAATGCCTTTACCCCCCTAATGAAACAAGGGACCAGGGATGATTTTAAGGGCAGATTTTAGCGCATGGGTGAATTTTAAGGGGTAGCCAAAAAAAGGTATGCGAATTTTTATATTAAAATGTTTTTTTATTTAATAAATTATGTTATATTTTTATCATTTAAACAATATGATCTTAGGATATTATCTGAGAGAATAACATGCACAACAATCAATCACAAGAGATAATAGACACAAAGATTTATCCTCGAGGAAACTATAAAGGAAAAACCCTACAACTTCCTCAGAGATAGAATGAGCACCAATGGCAGTAGTAAAACCCAAAGACAAAAAAATGATCTCCAACAGTTGTTCTCTCTCTCTCTCACTTGTGTGAGCTCCTCTTCTCTCACCTTTGCACTATAGCTAGGTGAGTGTGTGTTTCAAATAGAGAGGCTCACTCTCTATTTATACTAGTTTTTGACTTGACAATTACTTACCAGGGCCAACTTCTCTTGGAGAGTCTAATAACCCTAGTGCCCCTCAACTATGGGGACTTTGCCTCCGACTTACAAAGGAGGGTTAACCTCTACGAATATACATGACTTTATTACATTAATGATTCTCCCGATAGGAATATCATGGTTCAATGAAATACAATATATAAAATATACAAGTGAATACATTTCGAAGTTACAAATACATCAACACTCCCTCTTAACTAGGAAGGTATTCTCTTGAAACAATTCATCAATACAAGTCTTCTTCTCTGGATCATCATAAAAGTTGGATCATCACTGGATCATCACTGGATGATCATCATCAAAGCTGATTCCACTATCTCGATCAAATAGTGTTATCTATCAATTCTTCTCGTCATAGGAAGTTCTATAGAGCCAACCCTTTTTCATGTTGGTTGTAGGCCTAGCCTCCATGTAGGTATTCATCAACACAACCTGCCCTTTTTCATGCTGGATGTACCTCTACAGAGCTAGTCCTTTTTCATACTGGATGTAGTCCTCTACATAGCCAGCCCTTTTTCATGCTGGATGTAACTTCACAGAGCCATTCCTTTTTCATACTGGATGTGTCTCTATAGAGCCAATCTTTTTTCATACTGGATGTAGGCCTCGACAGAGCCAACCCATTTTCATGATGGATGTACTTCCACAGAGCCAACACTTTTTCATGCTGGATGTGGGTCTCTACAGAGCCAGTCCTTTTTCATACTAGATGTAGGCCACTACAGAGCCAACCCTTTTTCATGTTGGATGTGGGTCTCTACAAATCCAGTCCTTTTTCATACTGGATGTAGGCCACTACAGAGCCAACCCTTTTTCATGTTGGATGTACTTCCACAGAGACAACCCCTTTTTAAGTTGGATGTGGGTCTCTATAGAGCCAGTCCTTTTTCATACTGGATGTAGGCCACTACAGAGCCATCCCGTTTTCATGATGGATGTACTTCCACATAGCCAACCCTTTTTCATGCTGGATGTGGGTTTCTACAGAGCCAATATTTTTTCATACTGGATGTAGGCCATTCCCCATGTAGGGTATTTCGCTACATAGCTAGTCCTTTTTCATACTAGAGGTATATCTCAGCACTTATATCTGATCATGGGAGGAACCAATCCTACCACCATGTTAGAATGGCACAAAACTTATATCTGACCATGAGAGGAACCAATCCTTCCACCATGTTATAAAGGCTCAACACTTACATCTGAACTGGGAGGAACCAATCCTACCACCATGTCAGAAAGGCTCATGGACTCATCACTTCCCCTTGGAAGGAACATCGATCTGGAGAACACTAATATTCTCCTTGAAGTAATCAAACTTCACTCTGGCCATTTCTAGCATAAATCACATCAGGGCTAATTACGTCCACATATAACCTGTGAGCGTTTCCAGGATTGATTACATCCGAGGAGAACCTACAGGATTGTTTACATCTGAGAAACCTATGAGCTTCATCGGGATTTTATGCTCAGAAAAAATATCTCACTGACTTTCCTAGAACTCCCTCCTTCGAGAGACCTTGATCTCGATCACATACTGGAGCTTCACTGCTCCTCTCTGCATCATACAAAAATGCAAGTCAGATCAATCAAATCAAATAGTAGTTTTCAAAAGAAACATACTACCTCCCAAATAGCCAAGAAAGTGGAAACATATTTTACCTTGGATGTACTCATCGCCATGTAGGAATCCTTCCTGCTAAAACAAGAGACCACACTTGATCTCATACTGAAGCAGCACCTCGAAGTGCTCTTCTTATCAATGGCACTTTCTGCCTAATCCGAATCCACATAAACTATCAGGTTAATATTCTGATTCGTATTATAGTTGAGCCCATACTCAAATGTACCCTATAGGTACCTTTTAATGTCCCAAATTTGGCATTGGGTCAAAATGGCCAAATCACATTTTCCATATTCATGAAAGTTGTCAAAGGGATGCTAAAAGTCAAATAATTGCCAAGGTGGAAAATCACTAGTTTCCTAGCTTGGGGGTGGAAGCTTTGAGATTTGGAATAAGGGGGATAATAAATGATGTTTAGACATTAGAAGGGGATAAATATTTAATAATTTATCTTATTAAATAAATACAATAGAAAATGGAAGTGGCAATAGAGCATGAAGACACATGGAGACTATGGGGCCCACACTAGCTATAATTCCTATGTTAAATGGTATCTTTCTCTTGTAAATTTGAATATATGGGAAGCCTAATGTTTTGGGATGGATTATGAGGTTAATATACTTATCAATATACTTCATAGGTTGAATTTGGTATTAATTGTAACTTACATGGGAGAGGAAGAGCCAAATGGGAGTTTCATGGACACTTGGCTAGATTCCCCTTACATTTATGACAACTATGACACCAATGATGGATATTCTATGAAAGTTATGACCCAAGTCAGATATGAAGGCTGAAATACTGAAATAATGACATGTCAGGCCTGAATATATAATATTGGAGGTCTAAATTGGGAGTTGGAGAAGGACAAGAGGCTCATACTCAAATTTGGGAGAAGAGGGAAGGTGAAGAGAGAGGCCACATGGAATAGCATGAGAAGCCACACCAATTCGAATTGGCTTTGGTTTATGGATGGATTTGTAACCTTAGAATACCAATAATTTTTATAAAATACATAGATCATCCATGATAAGAATATTTTTCTCATTTGTGAAATTGTCATTTGTGAATTGTGAGAGCTAGTGGATGACTAGTTTTCTTGCTTAAGCCAATTTCGAGGGTGAAAGATTCCCATCCTAGTTGGTGTTGGAAAGGCCACTCAGGTATTTAATGGAGCTTTAATGGATTATTATTTTCAGGTGTAATATACAGGAAATAATGTGGATTCTTCTATTGCAGCACTCTCTCTCAACTATTTCCAGTTTTCACACCATATTCATGCCAATGGAGGGATTGCGCTTTGGGTGAGATATTGATCTATTTGGGGAATATTTTAATTCTAATTATATTATTTTCTAATTTATATGCTCTTTATTTCATGTTTATAAGACTCTCAGGTCGAAATACCCAAAAAAATTCATGTAAAATTGTTGAACAATGAAGAAATAGTGTCATTTCCCCACTATCTTGTTGTGAACCATTGTAATGCTGATGATTTAGAATTCGGAGAGGATTTCATTGTCAATTTATGATTTTAATTAGTTAAATATTATATTTTATTCATTCTCAAAAATTTTCAAGTAGAAATTCCCAAGAATTGTATGTCAAAATGACTTTTAATGAGAAAACAATGACCATTTCCACTCCATTTGGATATATGCCATAGTAATGCTTATTATTTCGAATGGAGGAATGTATATGTGATAAATGTATGATGGATGGACTGCAATTAATTTTTATTTCAAGTCTCATGTTCATTACTTAAGCATTGGAATCCATTTTACTCATTTTTATTGCATTGGGAGAAGATTTGGTGCATTTTCCCCAAGGGTCGAAATTGTGACTTGGGGGTTGTTTTGGAAAGAGTCATAACAGCCTGTATAAACTGAAACATGATGTATATGAGAATTTTAAAAGGTCACTTACAAATCCCAGAATATTTTCATAAATTCAAGTGACTTTGGGATCATTTGTGAAGACATTCCCGGCAATTACCCAGGGGGAATTGGAGCCCCAATTTGCCAATAAAGAATCCTACTTTGAACAGAACATTAAACAAGTTTTAAGAATTAATTGGGAGGTCAAAAAACATAAATTAGAATTATATTTTATTTATATTATCATTCATGTACCTTCAAATAAAATTTGGAATCATTTGGGTCAATTTGGAGGTCTAGACATCAAAACTAGTCAAGAGCCAAAATTGTGAGAAAAATTGGAAAAATTGGGCATTTTAATAAATTTCCAAAAAGGGAACATTATAGTGGTATCAGAGCATGGTATTGGAACCTATTGAAGTTATGGATGGTATATATGAATTGAATAAATTCATTAAGCCATGTGGTGATGATATGCCCAGGTAGGCTAAGCAAGCATTCAAATTGGCACATAAAACTATTCATTATGAATACGTTAATGATTGGTTGAAGGAATTTTTGAAAAATAATTCAAATAAGAACTCATTGAGGAATAATCATCAATGCACAAGTAGGGAGGAGACCAAGGAGCTACAAATTTCTGTGAGTGATGAAGAAGAAAAGGCATTACATGAAGAGGATCGAAATTCACCCCCAAATGACTTTGAAAAAGATGAGGAAACATCACATGAGAAGGAAGAAGAGTACCTTGAAACTATTAAATATCATTATGAAACAAATTCTACAATGGACATGGACCAAAGAGCATCTACTGATGGATGCTTGAACTATGAAGGAGTACCTACTGATGGGTGCTCACAACTCTATGTTGGTAACATAGAGATAAGATTTCAAAATGTTTTTGCAAGCCAAAATTCCATTAAACATGAAAATGAATACCTTGTAGCAGTTGAAGAAGAAACAATATCAACTTCCCCATCACCACTTGAGCTTCATGAAGTTGTCCCAAGCAATAAGGAAGAAGATGATGAGGTTCATTTGCAAGAGCCTCATTTTCTTAAAGGGTCCTTAAAGATGAATGAAAAGAATATCCAAGATGCCCTTAGAATACTCCATGACACTCAAGAATTGGTATCAAATTCTTGTTGGAGAGCTACTTCCTTGGAGGATCCCTCCTTCCTTGAAGACATGGAGAAGATCCAAAGAGAAATGTGCAACATCAAAGGTAATTTCATGTCTTTTATTTTTTATAGAAAAAATGTGATTGAGATTATTGAATGGTTACATGAATCCTACTTGAAGAATAATTAAGTTATTGATAAGCTCACAATTCAGAATGAGCAACTTCTTGAAAAGTTGCAAGACACTTTTTTTTTGTCCTATGTTTTAGATTGTCAAATGGTAGATTGTTTGGAGGATTCTCATGACATGGTGGATCATGAGAAATTTGTAAATTTGAATTTACTTGAGTTTTCTGAATATGAACTTAAATAGATCCAAACACTTTATGTCGTGGAAGAGGAACTTGAATTGTCTCTTGATGAAGGGTATGCAATTTTTAAAGAAGTGCATGATTTCTCTACATTAGAACTAATCTATGCCAAACGTTTCACACTCTTGAAGGAGATGCATAATCCTACCCCTATGGATCCTTCACATTATGAAAACTTTGCACTTACTGATCATTTGGGTGAGTTGGTTCTTTATCCTACATCCTACACTTCTAAATTTTGCAGCAGTCATCCTAATGAAGTATGGGTGAAAGGTTTCTTTTTGATGGTGCCATATGAAGAGCATGGAAATTATAATTCTCCTTTTGATGATGGAATTATTAGAGAACCATATTATTTACATTTGCAGTAGTATCCTTGTTTACATTATGATTATACACATCTACATGGGTGCACCTATGATGTTCATTTGAGTCACTTGAAGGCTCATGGTTTTTATTTCTCAACACTTTGTTCATTTGATGTTGGAGGAACTTCATCCAACACTTGGGTGAAGAGGGATATGATTGAGGAACATTATTATTGGCAGAAAAATCCTCTGTTATTTCATGATGATATACATATTGATGTGTGTATTGATGAGACTTCTTTGATACCGTTGAAGTCTTCATGTTTTATTTGCTCCTTATTTGGTTCATATTTTGGTGGAGGTTCTTCATTCAATTCTTGGATGAAAGAAAAAATGGCTGATTATAATTTTGATGCATATTACATTCTTTGAGAGAAACATTATAGGACATGGGTTCCTCACCTATGTCATTGGAGTAGATTTTATTGGTCACTTCAATCATGTATGCACTTGGAAAATGGTAGTCTACTCACTGGGAGGTATAAACACTTTCATGATTTCTTGGTGAGGCACCTCATTGATGTACATTCTTATTATGTTTTTATATACTTTGATGATATATATTATGCAATAATGATGTTTGGAAGAATGCATACAAGAAAATGGGATCCAGGAATTTCGTTTCCAAATGGTATGGGTTGGAGAGCACTCTTAATTATCGGAGTGCAATGCAAGCAATGGGACCCTCCTATAGTTTTTAGTCCCATTGATTTCAAATTATTTGGGAAACAAGCAGTATGGTAGATGGATTCCCCACTTAATAAGGTTATGTTAATCAGATTAGTGCAGCAGCAAGCATGATGGTTCCTCTCTGAAATATTCATGAAATCTCAAAGACTCAGTGACAACTTCAAAGAATCATACAGAAAGCAGGTTCTTCAACAACCATGTTTTAAATTGCTTGACGACAAGAAATAATGGGAAGGGAGGATTTGTAATGTCCCAAATTTTTCATTGGGTCACAATGGCCAAATCACATTTTCCGTATTCATGAAAGTTGTCAAAGGGATGCTAAAAGTCAAATAATTGACAAGGTGGAAAATCACTAGTTTCCTAACTTGGGGGTGGAAGCTTTGAGATTTGGAATATGGGGGATAATAAATGATGTTTAGACATTAGAAAGAGATAAATATTTAATAATTGATCTTATTAAATAAATAAAAGATAAAATGGAAGTGGCAATAGAGAATGAATACACATGGAGACTATGGGGCCCACACTAGCTAGAATTCCTATGTTAAATGGTATCTTTCTCTTGCAAATTTGAATATATGGGAATCCTAATGTTTTGGGATGGATTATGAGGTTAATATACTTGTTAATATACTTCATAGGTAGAATTTGGAAAGGTCCCTTACAAATCCCAGCCTCTGTTCAGAAATTCAAGTGACTTTGGGATCATTTGTGAAGACATTTCCGGCAATTACCCAAGGGGAATTGGAGCCCCAATTTGCTAGTAAAGAATCCTGCTTTGAACAAAACATTAAACAAGTTTGCAGAAGTAATTGGGAGGTAAAAAAACATACATTATCATGATATTTTATTTATATTATCATTCGTGTACCTTCAGAGAAAATTTGGAATCATTTGGGTCAATTTGGAGGTCTAGACATCAAAACTAGTCAAGAGCCAAAATTGTGAGAAAAATTGGAAAAATAGGGAATTTTAATAAAGTTCCAAAAAGGGAACATTACATACCTCACTGCATGTTTTACAACCATCAGGTGAACATGTCTCGGATCCATCAGGAACTGGCTCAATGTGTTCACAACAAAGTAAATATCTGGTCTCGTATTCATCAGGTACATCAACGACCCAATCATCTGACGATACATCGTGGCATCAACTGAATCTTACGAAGCATCACTCAATAAATTCATGTTCAATGCCATAGGTGTGGTCATGGCCTTGCAGTCCATCATCCCGAACCTCTTCAGGATATCTACTGCATACTTCCCTTGTCCCATGGCGATTCCATCCGAATTCTGCCACACCTCCATGCCTAGAAAGTAGTGCATCATATCCAAGTCCTTCATCTCGAACTCAACAGCAAGTCCCCTTCTTGCAACTTTAATGATTTCCTCTTTTCTTTTAGGAACAATTCATCGACATATAACAGAGCATCACTGGTATTCCACCTTCAACCTTGAATTAAAGGTTGGAATCTGCTTTACTCTTAGTAAATCCTAGATT
The DNA here is from genome assembly GCA_001517045.1 of Pseudotsuga menziesii. Lineage (NCBI taxonomy): Eukaryota > Viridiplantae > Streptophyta > Pinopsida > Pinales > Pinaceae > Pseudotsuga > Pseudotsuga menziesii. The sequence goes on along the minus strand of LPNX011177966.1, from coordinate 184,471 downwards.
CATCAGTAATCTGTCCATCTTGTCATACCATGTCGAACCTTAGAATCTTCTGTAGTCATTCCCTCTGAAGCGGAGCATCATTCTCCCTCTTCCTTTCGTACTCTATGCATTGCAACATTCCGTACCAGAATGAAAAGTAGCTTCCTTTGCTACTAATATTCTATGTATCCATCTAGGGTCATTGGATACCAAGATCCTCTATCTTGGCCTTTTCAAAAGTTCTTCTCGCACCCATCTGTGAGATTTTCATTCTCTATAGGATTTTATATTCAACATTGTAGCAAAGGTTAAGATCTTCATCACTCTAGGTGATCTTCAAGCTCCTCATGTATGTGTTATCCGATGGGTTCATTGAGCTCACACAAGGACTTCTTTCATTTGCACACATGAGTCTACATGTCATGTGTCTTAACTTATAGTGGCCGCAAATGTCTCTTCGTAGTCTATGCCTTCTTTTCGTGAGAAGCCTCATGCTAATAATACTTCCTTGTATCCCATGATGTTTCCATCTACTGCATGCTAGATATTGTATATCGATATGGAAGACACTACGGACTTCCCTTCAGGTCTCGATACTGCATCCTAGACATCATTGTTATTGAACTGGTACTCTCCTTCCCTTTCTTCGTGGCTACTTCTTCATAGCTAGAAGGCTCTGCATTAATGATGTCGCTCAACAGTATCACATAACTAAATTCTGTTTGAGTCCTCTTTCTTTCTTCAAAAGTATCATCATATTATTTTTCATCTTGTATTATTTCTCGAACCGTTGTCACTTGTTCTTCAGAAGAAGTCTCATCCTTCTTTTCTTGTAGGCGATTGTACGCGATATTTCCTACAAGTAAAATGCATTAGTTGTATGGTTAGAAACATTTCATAAGTCATATTCATAATGAAAAATTCTTATGCATAAAGATATAATCATGAAACTATTTTAGCCAATACAACATTCATCCATATCTCACGGAAACTTTCTAGATTCCTATTGAAGCTCGAACTGAGTATGTGGCTGATAAGGGTGTTTAAGGCTTACAACGCATGGAGAAAACCCAGCCAAAGGCTTCAAACAATCCCACGTAGGTATTGTTATATCCTTAAGTTTCTTGGTATGTTAATCCCCTACAGATACTTTTGTAGCCTCCGTTGGCTTATGGATGGATTTGATCCACAAGAGAATCTGTTTTCCAGAATGGAAAACAAAGAGATAAGAAAAGAAAAGGAAAACTAAAACCTAACTAGGAAGAAGAACCTAATCTAAATCTAAACTACTTTGAAGAGGTTTTGAATAAATAACAGGCTGTCGCGAATTGTGTGAAGAACAAGAAATTCATCATATTGGCAAAAATGTAAATAAGATGAAACTGTACTTACTAAGATTACAATTGTTTGATAAAAAATTAAATAATAGTAAATCAGAATTAAACCATTCAATATAACCTGTAGGTGCTAAAGTTAGTTGAAAAACCAATTTATAAACTATAAAACTTTTACTGCTGAACCATTTGCAGAAATAGATAAAGACAGTTCATAAAAGAAATTTCATGAAGCTTTATCAATGCATTAATAAATAGTAGAGATAAATCAGAGTTAAATAAACACATTAATCAATTACAAATGAAACACAGTACTATCTGATCATTTGGAACAAGAAAACTAAAACCTGTCAAAGAAATTTGATAGATCAAGTACAAGAGATAAGAATTGCAACACTAGATTTATTCAGAATTCTTTGTAACAAATTACACAAAAGACCTTGGAAAAAAACTGAAGTGTTGTTCGATCCCTTGTATCAGTCTCCCTTCCTCGAAAAGTAAAAAAATCCTTGATATATTGGAGATCACTCACTTAAATAATTATTACAAACAATATAATTCCCCCTAAAGGGGATCAAAAACCTAAACAAGGCTAATATCCCAAGAAATATTTCCACACCCTCCAAATACGTAGCAGCTTCTCGATATCGGGATAAGTGGCCGATTTAATGCCAAGTTGAGAATTACAGTTATAATCTTCGACCTCTTTCTTAGCCAACTTATGCCAAACTAGAATGTAGACATGTATCTTGCCTTGTACTGCAAATGGCTGTTTGATTAACTACTTACATCGTGTATGCTGATGTGGTCAAGTTTCTTGATTTTCTCCTCCTGGTCATCCCTTCATTGCGCAACTTGCTCAATCATGAGGCCAGGTGGACATGCCTTTTCAATAAGTGCTATGGTAGGAAAGGATAATTAGGTCATGATATTGTCAACTGCATACCATATTCTGTCACAGAGTGGCCTGAGCTTTCTTTATGGGTTCAGCTACTGTTTCATCTAAGTCTTCCCAATATCTCAAACTAGTTGTGGCTCTTTTAAACTAAAAAGGAGTGAGGACAGTGATATTATCAGGCCTATCCTTCATGTAGCTCTACCAGTTTGTGACCTCATCATAATATTTTGAGGCCTACTGTCTTTTCTCAAGTAGGTCTTCCAGAACAACAAACATCTTGTCAAACACCATGTGAGTCTCAAATATATCAGCTAGAGTTTTAAATAAATCACATACCAAATCAAAGTGTTCCCTGTTATTTCGGATGGAAAGCTCTTTAAACTCTTCTTGGGAAAATTTGGAAAATGAAGATGAAGCTGCACTTGCAGTTGCTTCTTCATTATTCCTTTCTAATACTGCAAGTTTCTGAACCAAAGTGGCATTATCATTCTTTTCTCTCTGTATCTCTTCACTGAGAGTAACTTTCTTCATTTGAAGTTCATCCTGCTTATCCTCATGTTGTTTGTTGAGCTACTCTAGTGCTTCTTTAAAACTGACAATTTCTGCCTTTTGTTTATCAAAATATCTATTTAAATTGTTGAGAGCATCCAGATTGGCACCTGTGAAGGCTCCTATAACAGATGTTGCATCTGTATCATAGGCTTGTGGGTCACTTGATTTCTACGTCCATACAATTTCATTTACCATAGACATGTCCATATCATTCTGATCTCTGCCCCTCTTCTTGCCCTATTTTACGATTGATTTATCATCTTTAATGTACTGATATTCTCCCAGAGATATCACAAAGTATTCATTGAGCTCATCTCTGACCTCATCAATGGGGGGTATGCTAATGCCCGTGGATATCAAACATGAAGTTTGAGTTATGATTTGAGAAGGTATAGCCATAGTGATATGCGAAGTGGCAAGGGAGGGAGTAATATTATGAGGAAGGGTTACTTCAGGGACTGAAGAAATATCATGAACATAAACTTCCACAGAAGAAATTTTCATAGTAGTGGCCTTGATTAATGACGATGGTGAAACTATTGTAATTTTCTCAAACACAGGGGATGACACTAAGCTGAATGAAGGAATATGCAATGGGGTTTTGAACAATGGAGGCACAATAGATGAAGGAATAGGCATATCCATAGGAACAAGTGTAATTGATTCATGTAATATAGTGGCATTTTGATATAGCTCAGTAATAAAAGGTGTCACAATATAACCATCAAGTATTGATGATAAAACCATTATTAATGAAAGAAGTATTGCATAAGAAGAGGGAACAAACTGACAAGAAGGTTGAGATTGAGGAAGAGGAGATTAAATATTTCCATTGCTACCATTGGTGAGATTTTGGAAATCACTGCCAGTCTCAACAGTAACAGGAACAAGAGAAATTATTTCCTCCTCTTCCTCTGAATGAGTCAGATCAATAGTAGGAACATGAATGGAGATCTTTGTCTTCTTTAAAGGTTTTTCCTCAACCTGAGTTTTTTTTAGGTTGAGTCTTTTCAACCACATTGGTTACCTACACAATTTCAACTGACTGAGAGGTTGTAACTTCTTGAGTATCTAGTGCTGAAGTCATTCTGTTCAGATTCTGCTTTATCTGCTATGATGTCTAAAAATAGTCCTTAACCTGATATTCCACAAATGTTTGGGGAATTTCTCCGATGGGAGATTTACCTTTATCCAAGTTTGAGCGGGTTTCCACAGATGCAGTTTTGGATGCCAGAGCCTCTTTTGTTGGAGCTCGAGCTTCTCTTTCTTTCTTGTGTCTTGTCATCCTTTCCAAGATGTCTAAATCCATAGACCTATAATGTTTTACCCTATCCCTGGCCTCCTTCTGGTATTGCAGGATATGGCTTTTCTCTTGTTTTCTCTTATCCCTTTCCAGGACTTCATAAAATGTATCTACTCCCTGTAAATAAAATCATCCGGAGTTTCCTCATGGACGAAGCCTATTTTAAAATGGTTCTTCTTTAGGTGGAGATCAACAATCCCGCTGGGATCATGCTACCTTTTGCTTGCAAAACCAAGTTTAAGTGACATTATGTGGTCACTCAGCTCCGATTCCCAAGTAGAAGTGGGTAGTCTCAAGGATCCAAGGGTAATAGGAAACCTGGGCCAAAATTTCGTCTTTGGTGCAACACAAATTTTTTAAATCACCTCAGTAACTGTTTGAAATGAAATCTCTTCTAGGACGAACCTATCCGGAAGGACCTTATGAAACATGTGAGCAATGTTTCTTCCATAAACCATGATATAGGTGAATGATTCACCAACATACCAGTCTCCCATAGTGGCTATGAGAGATTTTTCTTCTAGTGAGAATGCAGGGGCTTCTTTGTTGAAAATCAGAAAGTACACCTGGGGCCAAGGAAAGTTTCACATATATCATAAAACCTAGCCACATAGTTTCTATCCCAGAGCTTAGAATGATAAATATGCATTGCGGGGGGGATGGTAATACCCAACTCCAACCCATATTAGGGTAACATAATTCAACACATAAGATGTCCACAATGAAGGCAGTAAGATAAAAATTGGGAGTTTTGTTAGTAGTGGCTTTCTGGAACTCTTGTATGGAGTTTTTAAGTTCAAGTGATAGGATTGATGCCCAGGGGAAAGATTCACCCATGGTTATAATATGATGAGTGATGGGAGACCATTCTTCTTTAAAGAAAGAACAGTTGGGGAGACCATAAATCCTGCATAACATTGCTGCAAGTAGGGAGTAAGGCTCTTTAAACCATTCGACGGGGTACAGTTGGTCTTTCCTCTTGGAAAAATTGCATGGTTCAGTCATCCAGGATTTAAGCATTTGGTCGAAATTGAATCTAGATTTGGAAACTTTAACAAAGTATGCATTGAGGAGCTATGTAAAAGGTTTAAGGGCATAAATCCTGACAAAGGTTTCAGAGTGGAAATTGGATAGTTGAGACCCGGTATTGGTATTGAACAAACAATATTTCACATTGGCATGGTCTATAATCCATCTAATGACATCATTATAAGTTAGGATGGTTGGTCTTGCAGCAATCATATGTAGGCTAGAATCTCTAATTCTCTCATAAACAATTTGGTCACTCTAGAAATATAACAGGTCATTGTTATCAAAGATAGAGTAAACCTGAGACTAGTCCAAATGATAAGTTTCAATCAATTGGCTTCTAGTATCAGAAAAGACACCAAAATTCGGTTCTTTGGTGAACATGTCCTTCTGAATATTTTTACTCGTGGTAAATATGGGGGTTTTGGATGTTGCCATGTATTGTTTTGAATACTTGTACCAGAAATTAAAACTGAATTATACAGGAAGCATCTTGGTAACCAACCTGAAACTGTAGTAAACACTGTCGGAATCACATGGTAAAATCTAGAGATAAAATCACACAGCAGAACAAATTACAGTAGTAAAAATAGTGAAAATCGTAAACAAAACTATCATATTTAGAATTCCCAGGAAATAATATAGACCATTAGATGAGGGTAAAAAGAATGGTCAGGATCAGTTATGTGGGATACGGGATCAAAAAATGAAATCGTAAGATTATTAATCATTCCACAACCTGCACCTCGCAACTTGCGAGATGCGGAATGCAGAATCACAAAATGACAATTTTTTTTTATTCAATCAGCTCCGCATTCTGCATCTTATAGGATGTGGGATGTGGGTTGTGGACATATGCAAACTAAAATGTAAATAAATGATAACCTGGCAACCCACATTCTGCAACTTGCGAGATGCGGGATGCAGGTTGATTAAAATAAACACATATGAAAACTCTCCCACAACCCACATTTGCGGGATGCAGGATGTTGGTTTGAAAAATGAAATATCAATTAAAAGGTTTCCCGCATTCTGCAACTTGTGGGTTACGAGATGTGGAACGTGGAAAAAACAATCCCAAACAAAAACCCAATCTTTCTTCATTTTAAAACAAAGAAATCAAACATGGAATTTTTGGAAATTTTGTTAAGTTAAGGAATCCCAAGAGTCAAATAAAAATCTTAATGACTCCCATTAATATTACGAAGAGTCTTACCAAGTAATATTCATATGTGTAATTGGGATCCCGTGTCAAAATGACATGGGATTTGTTGTACCTACAACAAATGGCGACTATCTGGAAGAACCAGTTATCTCTGCAAAATAATAATCCTTTCAAATCGAACCCGACAGTGGGAAAATGATTAACTCTCAAGAAATGTTAACATAAGAATGTAACCAACTAGAAACTATTAAAATTATTGATGCACTCCCATCCATGGTCATTTAAAAAGGATGCAACTCTGATTCAAATGTCATTGGAGGATAGGGTTATCTGAACTCATAATGACATAGGCATGTAGTTTAAAGCTGAACGTAAGGTCAGACCTTTACCACTTTGGTTTTTCACACAGGGCCTCTTAATCCATCATTTACTCTCCCCCCCATTTTTATTATATATATAAGAATTGCAAGATTGCATTGAAATAGGACCACTGCCCCATGTTTTGGTGATCAGTGCCATTCACAAACCTAACCTAGAAACTAAGCAAGTTGGCTCGGTAAGGATACCTCTTGTCTTCTAGCTATATGGCCGAAAGAAAATATCATGGCTTGGGAATCATTTGGTGATAGTTTCAGTCCAACATCAAGCCCATGATCATAGTGAGGTTGGACTTAGACAGGACCCCCTCTTCCTGATGTACAATGCTTTCTTATTTGGGGGTTGACTGGGGTTTAATGTCAAACATGAATTACAAGACACTTCCATGGATTGATGTCCATGTATAGGCATCATTACTCACTGATGCTCCGCAGATCATGAATGAGCCGACCTGTGATAGGATCTCCCATCTTCCAGATAACTGGAAGCCATCTCCCCATATTAAATGGCAAAGATGTCATTCCACTGAGAACCTATGAACCTAATCAGCTGGCTCGTGATGAGACCCCTCATCTTGTAATCCATATGATAAGATATGTGGCCATAATTGAAACCCAAAGAGCAAGAATGACCAGGCTATGAAGATATACCATAGTGCCCTAATGAGACCTTATACATGGTGACCCTTTTCTTCCACAACTATCATTATCAGAGTAAAGCATGTAGAATGTATTAACCTGGATGAGAGGGCATCAATACAAAATGCTGTAAATATGATTATCATTCAGATATAACAAATATTGATATAAGTTAGAAAATATAGAAATTGACAGATCTATTTCAGTTGAGAGTATTGAGTATTGAGAAAATTGATTGCTCATTACTGCCAAGTGTGCAGATATTACCAAAGTTACCAATATTAGGAAAAAATTCAAAAAAAAAAGAAAATAGCACACCAAACATATATACAAGATTGTAAGACTCCTTCAAGAAAAATATTTCTTCAGCAAAAAGCGATTCACTAGACAAGCATTGATGACCCCCTCTAGTGTTTGTAGTCAAACTGTACTAGGACCAATATTTTCTGTAACAATGAATGGTCCTAACCAAAGGCATTGAAACTTGGTGTTCTCTTTGTCATCTTTGTGTTGTTTCTCCCACCTCAGCACTAGATCTCCTACTGAGAAGTCTCTATCAGAAGAAGACCTCTCATCGAGCCATTTCTTAACCAACTGTTGATGTTGGTAAAATTTATTCTTGGATTTCTCTCTATCCTCTTCTAGTTTGAGTAAAGATTCAATCCTCTGCTGTAATGGGAAAGAGTCACTCTCTTGGATGGATTGGGTCAACTGTAATGAAAGAATGGTGAGATTAGGTGGCAGGAGAACTTCCTTGCCATAAACAAGGCAGCATGGGGAGTTACCAAGGGTGTCCTTTGGGGTGATTCGGTTTACCCAAAAAGCATAATAGAGTTGGACGTGCCATTTCTTTTGATGTGAAACCACTACCTTTTTAAGAATGCTTATCAAGTCTTTGTTTGAGTATTTCGCAAGCCCATTTCCCTTAGGATAGTAATTAGCGGAAAAAATAAGCTTGATACCCTTTTCAAGGGCGTAGTTGGTCAAGTCAATGGACTGGAAGTATGAGGCATTATCAAAAACAAGATACTCAGGGGTGCCAAATTTGGTGATTATTTGATTCTCTAGGAAGGAAATTACCTAGATTGTGTTACACAGTCTTAATGGGACTGCTTTGACCCACCTTGTAAAGTAGTTAGTGGCTGTTAAGATGTATTTATGCTGTAATGAGGATACGGGGTTGATGGGTCTAATGAAATCCAACCCCCACTGCTGAAATGGGAATTGGAATGCTACTAGCTGCAAAGGATAAGCAAGTTTCTTGACTTTTCCTGTGCACTTCTGGCAAGGCTCACATTTTTTGACAAATGCATGGGCGTCTTTGAACAGGGTAAGCTAGTAGTATCCTACCTTGATGATTTTGTGAGCCTTTGTATCTCCTAAAAAATGTCCACCTCCAGGCCCTGCATGAAATTGAAACAAGAAGTCATCAGTCTGAATCTAAGCATCTGAGAAACACTCCATCGTAATTATTCCTAAACAGAACATTATCAATAAGGTGATAAGGAGTTGATTTCAGCCTTAATGCTCTATGTTTCTTGGGATCAAGGGTTTCAAGAGGAAACCCATTATGAAGAAAGAATTTGATGTGATCATACCATTAAGATGCTGCAGTTTCGAGTGCATTCACAAAACCTATAGGAATAACCTCTTCTTGCTCCCAATCAACGTGTTGCTGTTCAAGATCGTTTGACTGGGTAGTGAGCTAACAAAAATATTCTCCTTTGACGATATTTGTAGGCTTTATCTCTAGATCATATTGTTGAAGGGTGGTCATCTAGTGAACTCTCTTTTCTCCCAACTCCTTTTGGATGAGGACGTTGCAAATGGATGTACAAGGAATGATCACTTTGGTCCTTGACTTTGAAAGATAAGGCATGTAGTGATTTACTGATTTATATACAGTGTAGGCCTGTTTGTCAAACTGGGAGTAATTGAGTTCAGATCCTTTGAATGTAGAACTCATAAAGGAAATGCGGATCTCAGCGTCCTCATGATTTTTCCGTGTTAGGACAACTACTTTGGAAAATTCAGTAGCAAACGTATACAATATAAACTCTTTAGTAAAATTTGGGGACATAAGAGTAGGTGCTTCTGCTATGATTTTCCAGATCTCAGTAAATGCATTTTTTTGTTCTTCGAACCACTTAAATGGTACATATTTTTTGACAAAAAATTGTAGGGGTTTAACCACTTGAGCAAAATTGGGAAAAATATTTGAACAAAATTAATCTTACCCAAGAATGACTGCATTTCCTTTTGAGAGTTTGGAAGGCTGATTTTAGATATTGCGTCAACGCGTTTTGGATCGATGATCATTCCTTCTTTCGATACTATGAAACCCAACAACTTACCTTCCGTTACCGTAAAGATGGACTTCTTTGGATTGAGGGAAAGGGCCAAATCTTCTCCATCTCTTGAACACCTGTGATAAAGAAAACAAATGATTCTGTTGTTTCTTGGAGTAAATTGTTACATCATCTAGATAGACAACGACAGAGCTATGTATCAAGCCCCTAAAATCTATTTCCATATCTCTATGGAACACATCTCCTGCATTTATTAATCCAAAAGGCATTTGTCTATATGCAAATGTTCCCTAGGGGGTTCGGAAGGAAGTTTTAAGTTGGTCGTCGGGCACCACTAGGACTTGGTTGTAGCTAGAAAAACCATCTAGCAGTGAAAACATCTCTGATCTGGCTACTTTTTGTAGGATCTATTCCATCGGAGGAACAAGATAATTGTCTTGTTTCAGAGGCTCGGTTTAGGTTCCTGAAGTATACGCATTGTTTGACTTCCCCATTCTTCTTGAGAACAGGGACAAAATTAGCTATCCATTACATGTGCCTCACGGGAAATATGATCCTAGCCGAGCGTAGCTTGCTGAGTTCTTTCTTGACAGAAGGTTCCAAGTTGGGGTGCATTTTCTCAATTTTTGTTGATATGGATTTACCTCAGGCTTCATAGGGATGTTATGATGTATGACAATAGTGTCAAAAGTTCAGAGTTCGTCATATTTCTAGGAAAAAATGTCCTTAAATTCCTTGTACAACTTAATGAAATTTATCCGTTCGTCATTGGAGCAGTGAATTCCAAAGTTAATAAATCGAGGCTCTTGCTTTGATCTGAGGTTAACAGGAGCATAATTCAGGGTTGAGCTCTGAGTCTTGAAATTGGTGGTTTGCCTAAATTTTTCCTGTAAATCATAGAAATTTTCCAGACTAATGATAGACTCGGGGATAATGTTTGAAGGATCAGATAGAGACTTCTAATGATCAGCTTCACCGATCGCCATACGTTCAAAGGTAATTCGAGCTGAAAGGAAGTCCAGTATTTGATGGTCATCATCAAAACATTTTAAACTCATGACATTGTCGGGTATAGAGGGTCTATACATCATTCAATAGAGAAAGTTTGCGGAGACAAACCTTTAGGTGGAATTAGTCTTGATGCAGTATTGGCTAACAGATCTGCATCAGAGTTCTGTGATATAGGAACAAATTTAATGTTAAATTACCAAAAGGAATTAGTCATATCCTTGATTAATTTATGATAATTCACTAAGCGTGGAGACAAATAGTGTATTTGATTGCGTACCTATTTCACTATGATTTATGAGTCTCCCACACATTCAATTGCTTTAGCTCCCAAATCAACAGCTTTCCTAAGTCCTTGGACCAAATCCTCATACTCAACGACATTATTGGTGCATTCAAATTCCAATCTATGGGCGATCATCATTTTGATTCCTTTCGGATCAATTAGAACACATATTGCACCTTCTCCCTCCTTTGACTTGGAGCCATCAAAAAACAAAGTCCAATTTATAGGATCGATTCTGAAATTGGCATTTACATTATATACATTATGAACAACAGTACTAGAGAATGGAACAGATGTAAGATGAGTTACCTGAGAGTGTTTCTGCTCATTCTCTATTGGCGATACATCAGCAGGTAAGTCTCCAAAAAAAGTGTCAAATGTGAAATGCTCAATTTGATTGTTAAAGAAGGAGAGAGATTCATTGGAAGCATCAAGATCAATTACAGTTTGTTTCATGAAAGCTTCTTTGTCAACTTTGAGATTATTAGGCTGGGCGTTAAGAGGAAACCACAAGTGAGACCAATTAGTAGCAAAGTAACCTTTAAGTTTCTCTGACCAATCCCGACTCAGCCACATACCATAGGTCTCTGGAATATCCGGAATCACAATATCGATTGTTTGATGAATCCGAGGATATGTAGATAGTCAGAGAAGAATATTTCTCAGCCTCCCTACCACTTTAACCTTGGATCTATCTAATTGCACAATCTAAATAGGACAGTTTTCCCAGGTGGCATTAAGCTTCTTACATACAGAAAGGGGCATAACATTGGATGAAGCACCTGAGTCTACCATACAGTTATGCACGTTCCTATTAAAGATTTCAAAGGTAAGTAACAAGGGAGGAGTGCACTTGCTTCTCGGTTTTGGATGGTTTGGTCGGGAAATAGAATCTAAATTATTATTTTGAGCTTCTCGGGGTTTTTTTATGATCATGATTTTGGGTAAGGAATCCCTTATGGAAGGTATTTTGAGATGATCAAATAACGATATGTTTTCTTTGACTCTTTTAAGATCCACATCCAAGTTGTATTCTGGCTCAAGGATGTGGGTATCCTTTGGATTTTGAGATTTACCTTTTCTAGGGGTCTGAGTCGAAGGAGATTATTCTTGGGGAGGTGTTCCTTTAGACCTGGTATTGTGTGTGTGCTATAGGTTAAAAATAGTGTCGAGTTCTTCTTCTAAGAAGAAGCTCACAGAGCTGACTTGCTGGTCATCCTCCTCTTCCTCTTGGGGAGGTTGTGATTCTTGGGTGGACTGATATTCCGAGGGTTCTGGAATGTCTGATGTTCCTACAACTAAGGCTTTCAGGACAAAGAAGATCTCTTCTAAGGTGAACCCCTTGTTGGGATTTGGAGGTGGTCGATTCTCGGGAGGTTGATTTGGCCTCCTAAAAGGTGGCCTATTGAATCCCCTATTGTTTGATTTATTTTCATTACTTGTTTTCTTAATATCTACCATCTTGTTAGACATTCATTGGAGGATTTTATTCACTTCACTCATATTTAATGGATCTTGACTGGTAGCAGTGGGTTTAAGGGAAGTGTCACTTTTCCTACGTGAGGTATATGCTTGTTTAGATGTGGTATCATAGTTTTCTTTGAGACAAAACATGTCTCTTTCGACCTGTATGGCTTCGGAGAAGGAATCTTGCAAGGAATCTTTACGAGCCCTTTGAACCCACATGGATATTTGGGCCAGGAGCCCCTTAATATAGTATGCTACCAGTAATTATTCAATAGGAAGTATTGTACTCGGGATCCTATTCTTTAAATATGAAAACTGGTGATTGTAGTCTTTGACTCTTTAAATTTACCCTTAATATTCATGGAAGAGATCTCTATGAGAAAATCCTCTAGGGTCTTATCATCCCCAAAATTTTGAGTGAAGAGTTCAGAAAATACATCCCATGATGGGATGGAACTGGCTTCTAAGGAGAAATACCAAGTAGAAGCCTTTCCCTCGAATGTGTAAGGGAACAGGCTGCAAACCACGTCTTCATGGATAACGTTTCTAAGTCTAATGGTTTACATGAAGAATTTTATGTGGTCTTCCACACGAATCTTATCATCTGGATTAAATTTTAGAATCTACTCCTCGGGGTTTTTAGGAAATCTGTGCTGATATTCTAAAACGGATACGACATCCCCATCTAACCATGGCTTGTTAGGTCGTTCATCAGCCATTGGAATATATTTTGTTGAGGAGTCTGAAGATTCAGAATTTGACGATTCGTCATATGAAGATGAAGAAGAGGGAGGAGACAGGGGTGGCCCTCCTACTCGGATGTTATGTCAAGGAGTTGCTAACTCCTAAAACAAGGAACCTAGATCCAACCTAGGGGTGGATGGATCACTAAAAAGGTCATGATGTCTTACAGTGTTTTGATCTCCTGGGCTTAGGCTGTCTTGATTACTGATTCGAGGAAAATCCTGAGTAGGATGATCTTTCACAAATTTTCTTCTAAACTTGGAAACGTTGTGGGAATTACCCTTCAATAGTTGTTCAACTATCATGGGTCCTACGATTGGTGATATGAGAACATATCTATCTGACGGGGTAACTTGTTCTTGTACAGGGGTAAATCGGACAGTGTCTGAAACTTGAGCTACTTGTTCCCCTGAGGTAGACGTGCTAGCGCGACTACGAGTAATGATTGGATCTCTTGCTGGAGGAGGTGTGTGAGTGTTTCATTTAGGCATGATGTGATGGCTCTCCTTCTAGCACCATTTGTTGAAACCCCAACTAAGTATGTGGTTGATAAGGGTGTTTAAGGCTTACAACACATGGAGAAAACCTAGCCAAAGGATTCAAAAAATCCCACGTAGGTATTGCTCTATCCTCGAGAACTCAGGTATTGCTCTATCCCCCACGGATACTTTTGTAGCCTCCGCTGGCTTATGGATGGATTTTATCCACAAGAGGATCTATTTTCTAGAATGGAAAAAAAAGAGTTAAGAAAAGAAAAGGAAAACTAAAACCTAACTAGGAAGAAGAATCTAATCTAAATCTAAACTACTTTGAAGAGGTGTTGAATAAATAACATGTTGTACTGAGCTGTGTGAAGAACATGCAATTCATCATATTGGAAAAAATGTAAATAAAATGAAACTGTAATTACTGAGATTACAATTGTTTAATAAAAATTAAATAACTGTAAATCAAAATTAAACCATTCAAGATAACCTGCAGGTGCTCAAGTTAGTTGAAAAACCAACTTATAAGCTATAGAACTTTTACTGTTGAACCATTTGCAGAAATAGATAAAGATAGTTCATAAAAGAAATTTCATGAAGCTTTATCAATGCATTAATAAATAACAGAGATAAATCAGAGTTAAATAAACACATTAATTAAATACAAATGAAACACAGTACTATATGATCATTTGGAATAACAAAACTAAAACTTGTCAAATAAATTTGATAGATCAAGTACAAGAGATAAGAATTGCAACACTATATTTGTTCATAATTCTCTATAACAAATTACACAAAAGACCTTTGCAAAAAATTGAAGTGTTGTTCGATCCCTTGTATCAGTCTCCCTTCTTCCAAAAGTAAAAAAATCCTTGATACATTAGAGATAATTCACTTAAATAATTATTACAAACAATAGAATTCCCCCTAAATGGGATCAAAAACCTAAACAATGCTAATATCCAAAGAAATATTTCCACACCCTCCAAATACATAGCAGCTCCTCGATTTCAGGATAAGTGGCTGATTCAATCCCAAGTTGAGCATTACACTTATAATCTTTGACCTCATTCTTATCCAATTTATGCCAAACTAGAATGTAGATGTGTATATTTCGTTGTACTGCAAATGGCTATTTGATTAATTGCTCTACATGGTGTATGCTGAGGTTGTCAATTTTCTTGATTTTCTCCTCCTTGTCATCGCTTCGTTGCTCTACTTGCTCGATCATCAGTCTAGGTGGACATGCTTTTCAATCAACGCCATGGTAGGAAAGGATAATTCAGTCTTGATATTGCCAACTGCATACCATCTTCTGCCGTAGATAGCCTGATATTTCTTTATGGCTTCAACTACTGTTTCATCTAAGTCTTCCCAATCTCTCAAAATAGTTGTCGCTCTTTTAGACTGAAAAGTAGTGAGGAGAGTGATATTATCAGGCCTATCCTTCACGTACCTCTTCCAATCTGTGACCTCATCATAAGTTTTTGAGGCCTACTGTCTTTTCTCAATTAGGTCTTCCAGAACAACAGACATCTTGTGAAACACCACATGAGTCTCAAATATATCAGCTAGAGTTTTAAATAACTCACATACCAAATAAAAGTGTTCCCTATTAGTTCTAAGGGAAAGGTCTTTAAACTCTTCTTGGGAAAATTTGGAAAATGAAGATGAAGCTGCACTTGCTATTGCATCTTCATTTTTCCTTCCTAATACTACAACTTTCTGAACCAAAGTGGCATTATCATTCTTTTCTCTCTGCAGCGCTTCGCTGAGAGTAACATTCTTCATTTGAAGTCCATCCTACTTGGCCTCATGTTGTTTCTTGAGCTGATCTAGTGCTTCTTTCAAACTGACAATTTATGCCTTTTGTTTATCAAACTCTCTGTTTAAATTGTTGACATCATCCAAATTGGCACCTGTGAAGGCTCCTAGAACAAATTTTTCATTTGTAGCTTAGGCTTGTGGGTCACTTGATTGCTGCGTCCATATAAATTCATTTACCATAGACATGTCCATATCATTCTGATCTCTGCCCCTCTTCTTTCCCCATTTTACCACTGATTTATTAGCTTCACTATACTGATATTCTACCAGAGATATCACAAAGTCTTCATTGAACTCATCTCTGACCTCATCAATGGGGGGTATGCTAATGCCTGTGGATATCAAAGATGAAGTTTGGGTTCTGGTTTGAGAAGTTATATCCATAGTGATATGAGAAGTGGTATGGGATGGAGTAATAATCTAAGCAAGAGTTACTTCAGAGGCTGAAGAAATGTCATGAACAAAAAATTCCATAGAATAAATTTGCATAGCAGTGGCCTTGAGTAATGACAATGGTGAAACTGTTGTAATTTTCTCAAACACAGGGGGATGAAAATGACCTAAATGAAGGAATATGCAATGGGGTTTTGAACACTGCAGGCACAATAGATGAAGGAATAGGCATATCCATAGGAACAGGTGTAATTGATTCGGGTAATATAGTGGCATTTTGATAGAGCTCGGTCATAAATGGTGTCACAACAGAACCATCAAAAAATGATGATAAAGGCATTATTAATGAAAGAAGTATTGCAGAAGAAGAGGGAACAAACTAACAAGAAGGTTGATATCGAGGAAGAGGGGATGAAAGATTACCATTTCTACCATTGGTGAGATTTTGGAAATCAATACTAGTCTCAACAGTAACAGGAATAGGAGAAATTCTTTCCCCCTCTTCCTTTGAATGAGTCAGGTCAATAGTAGGAACAGGAATGGAGATATTTGTCTTCTTTAAAGGTTTGTCCTCAACCTGAGTTTGTTCAGGTTGAGTCTTCTCAACCACAATAGTTACCTGGGAAATTTCAGTTGACTAAGATATTGCAAATTCTTGAGTATCTAGTGTTGAAGTCATTTTGTTCAGCTTCTGCTTTATCTGCTCTGAAGTGTGCAAATAGTCCTTAACCTGTTGTTCCATAGATGTCTAGGGAATTTCTCTGATGGGAGCTTTCCCTTTATCCAAGTCTGAGCTGGTTTCCACAGATGCAGGTTTGGATGCTAGAGCATCTTTTGTTGTAGCTCAAGATTCTCTTTCTTCCTTGTCTCTTGTCATCCTTTCCAAAATGTCTAACTACATAGGCCTGTAATGTTTTACCCTGTCCCTGACCTCCTTCTGGTACTGCAGGATAGGTATTTAATATTCTTTTCTCTTTTCCCTTGCTAGGACTTTAGAAAATGTATCTACTCCCAGATAAATGAAATCATCCATAGTTTCCTCATGAAAGGAGTCTGTTACAGCTGATTTTACCACACATGGTAGATCACACATTTATGGGCTTCTCTCTCCCTCTGCAGAATCTTTGGACCCCATGGACCATTTTTGTACCTTTTATGTTTCCAAGATCATCCCTAAAAACACTCACTATTTGTTGTATGTGACTTTTAAACCCTTTCTCGCGTATACACGTGGATATAACCCTTAAACCCACATACATCGGGATGTGTGAAAAAGGCCAAATATTTTTGGAGTTTTCCTTGATGTGGATCTAAGTCACTTGTCTCCTGGCCTTCCATATTCCTCGATATCACTCGGATTTGACCTTCCATTATCCCAGTGAAGCGCTATATAAGGAACCCTTTAAATACATTGAAGGGAAGAGGAATTGAAGAGAAAGAAAACTATAGTCCATTGTTGTCATAGCTTCCCTATACTTGAGTCTGCATCCCTTTGTCCCTTGGAGCAGTTGGTGTTCTTCCCAAGCTTTCCTTTGATTGTTAGCTTGCTATCAAGAGATGGAGGATTGAGGTGGTGAAGGCCTAGGTGGAGGACTCAGTTTTTCTGGTTCGCAGACATGCCGACAGAGGTTGTCATTCATGTAATCTCTGATTTATATTAATAGAAATATCTTCTCCTGTCCAATTATGTGCATTTAAAATGGATGCTTTTAATTAATTATACATTATTGATTATATATGCTAGAGTAGGTATAACACCATTATATAGCATGCTTGTCTTGTTTGCTGTTGTTGAGAGAGAAAATTGTTAACACAAGCTGGATTGGAAAAATCTCAACGGGGATCTACATCAACCATCTGGAATAAGGTGTGTCTCGAGATCCTTTAGTGTTAGATTTGTTATTTCTCTTGCATATTGGGAAGGGAGTTATTTCTGTGGTTACTCTGTCTGTTGTGGTACACCCCAAGCCATAGGAATTTTTCTCTGTAACAGAATTGGAGACCGTATTGGGGAAATTTCTAGTCATTTCCTTTGGGGGTTTTGTTGGCATTCAATGTTCTTGAATTGCTCTAATTTATCTATTTTTGAGTCGGGTTTGGGGGCATTTTTTCCCAGTAGTGTGTTACAGGAGTAAATTTTGTCTCATTTTGTCTGTTTGACTTCTTTTTATCTATTTTTCTTCCTGTACATGGGTTTTTCTTTCACAGTAACGTGTACACGTGGGTTTTCCCTGAATAGTCACGTATATATGTGGATTTACTAAGAACAGTCACATATACCCTAATTTTTGGCCTTTTTGGGAAGATTAAGTGTTGCCGGGTGAGTTTGGATGATTGCTGAGTCTTCTTGGATGCTTCTGAAGTCTGTATACATCCTTGTTTCTGACCAAAGATACCTTGTTAGTTTAAATTTTTGAAAATTTTCTTGTCATTTCATTTTCTATTTTTTGGGGGGATTAGTGCATTAGGTCTCTTTTACCTTGGAGCTTTGCTTGGGCACTGTCTGGTAGTGCTTGCAGAGTCTGAGGGTTGTAGAGTTATACTTTTTTTTTTTATCTCATTTAATTCGAAAATACAAAAACATTTGCTTTGTGCATCATTATGCATTGTTTGCATTTTGCATTAGCTTGGTACTTGCAATAGTTTTTCTTGGAGAATATTAGTCATATTTTCATATAGGAATGATTGTATATTGATTTGAAGGAAAAATTTTCACTTCACATAGTAGCATACCCTATTCTTCATTTGACACAGTGCATTTGCATTGATTGTTAGGTGTGCATTTAACTTCTTGTTGCATCATAACATCATTAGTTGCACGACCATTTTCCCTTTGAGTAATAAGCCAATTAAAATCAACACATAATAAAATGAATTACAGTCTTTTCTTTTATAGGGTGCACGAATAAGACTAGGTTTTACGGTCTTGGAATAGTTAATTGTGAGTAAATTCTGCAAGGCCACTAAACAAAACATTTCTGTGTTTGTCTAGGTGAGAGTGTGAAATTCCTTTATATAATTAATGTTCTCAGGATCCTCCTCTTGCACATGAGTTAAGCACAAGGTAGTGTGAGCGGTTATTGATTGGGATGACACCTGGTCATAACTAAGTAGCACCGAAGATATTTCCAAGATTGTATTCATTTCTGGGGGCTCTTTCGAGAGTTTCAGGCTTTCCTACCCTGCCCATATGGTCAATCCCTCCTGTGACTGTCCGCCTAAGAATTGATTATATTGAGATGACCTTAGTTTCCTTACCTAGGTTATCAAGGGGGTACCTTGTAGAGGTTATTCTACAGGTGTCCTAGCCAGGTAGGGGTCAGACATCACAGTTGGTATATGCGTTGAAGCTAAGGGACAATATAATTGGTTACGAACCTCCTCTTGTTGTCTATGGGAGTCTCAAGCCTCTCCTAGGTGAGACATACTTGCTTCATTCGGGAGCTCACATATCCTACCCTTGTTTTCTTGTGATTTGGATTTACATTTTATAGGTGCATGCTCTGTGCACGCTAATTTTCCTAGGGTTTACGTAATTAGATCGAGTCTTTTTATTTTTTGAGTCATTGTGGATTTGGGTGCGGTGCTTCACCATTCTCGTCATTTAGTAGGACTTTCGCCTTCCACGTCTCCTCCTCATTTGAAAGAGAGAAACAGATAGTCCGAGTGGACTACTTCTCACTTTGATTCACACACTATGCAAGATCATGAGGATAAGATTCCATATATGTCCTCTCCACCTCACGAGGTTGGGGAGGAAGATCCTACTTCCGTATATGATCCTTCACCGGAAATACCTTCACAATATGGTTATCATCCCTTATTTGCAGGTCATCAGTATTGGTTTCCATGTGACGAGGCTCATTATGAACCCACAAGCACTAGTCATGTTTGTTATGGCATGCCTGATATCCCTACACACGATCCGACACATCATGTCGAGTCGAAAGTTGATCCTAGAACTATGACTTGGGGCACTCCTATTCCTTTCCATATGAAGAGATCTAGGAGCACTAGTCACATTACACCTTCTAGCCCTGTGGTGGAAGCAACCTCACATGTTCATCCTAGACCTAGTGTTAGTAATTCTATGTAGATACTAGAACCGATATGGGTGAACGTTGGGAACACCACTTACATTCCTTCACATGTCCCTTCAACCTCGAACCCTGTTCCTTCAAATGCATTTTTGACAACCCTTCCTCCCCCTCATTCACGTGGTCCTTCAGGACGAAATATCGATACTAGCCATGTTCATGATGTGACTGCTCGCACGGTAGTATCTCAGAGTCAAGTACCTCATGTTGTGTCAGGAGGTCATATCCCCGTTTCGAGATCGTCTTATGTTCCATCTCAAGGAGCTTTCCATATCCCTAACTATGGACATTCTCATGGGACATCCCATGGGACACCTTATAGAGCTTCTCATGGACATTATTATGGACCACAGCATGGACAGAACTATCAACCCTATGGGTACGTGTATCAACAACCTGCTTACTCTTCCAATTATATTATGGCTTTGTAGCACCGCATAATCAAGGCACCCTACATCACAATGCTTCCATGCAGCCCTACATGGGTCAAATGGAAGGAGGTTATTATGGCCATGGCCATGGTATTTACAACAATCAAACTTACATGAACTAGAATTACCAGGGAGCATGGCATAGACCGACTCAACCTAGGATCCCTTTCCTCACAATGTTGAACTTACCTAACTTATCGAGACTTATGAACGATTCGGTATCTCATGGCCCGGCCTGGCCGATCGTCCCTAAAAATCTTCCTTCAGACATTCCCAAGTTTGAGGGTAAAGCTGGGGAAGATCCTAGTGAGCATGTCACTACTTTTCATCTTTGGTGATTTTACAATTCCTTACATGATGATTCAATTCGTTTGAGTCTATTTCAATGCACCCTCACCGGGCCTACAATGAAATGGTATATAGAGTTACTAAGGGGGGTATACACTTTATTTGATGACCTTTCCATGACTTTCCTCAATCAATTTCAGCTATCCATATGTTACAACGTTGGTACCAAAATCTTGTCAACATTTCGACAAGATAAAGCCACACATATCTCGTATCATATTCAAGAATGGCGTAGATAGAAGTGGTTGATTCAAGCCTTTATACCACCGAAATTTCTCCTTGAGTGGTTCCTCAAGTCGTTGTTACCTTAAATCATGAAGGATGTTTCTACATCTGGAGTGCAAAACGAGGAACATGTAATCTTTAGGGCACAAGAGTTGGATTTGATCTATGCTCAATCTAGACTTTTGTATGAGATTATACCTATTGCTCCATGATCTAGTTTCGATCCCAAGGTCAAGCCTGGGCCACATGTCAATGGAATTGTGGGTTCTACAAGTACCAAACCTGTGGATTTGGTTATGAAACAAGTGATCCAATTGTCAATTAATCAATCCACATCGGGACAAGCCACGACTTCATCTCAACCTACCCAATTGATGAGTGTATATTCTGTGTAATTGTCGGATGGGAAACAAGCAACATGGGAGGAATAAGAATGAAGGGAAAAATAATTGTAAGGGTGGGACTAAGAACAAAAAATGCTAATTATAATGACAAGAACACTCAAAATGCTGAGGGGGAAAAGTAGACTAAACGTAAGGTAAAGTTTCCTTCCAATTTATGTAAGGAGGACCACCTCACTCATTTGTGCCCTCATATGGAAGATGCCTCGAAGTTCATAGCACAGGGTGTAGTCGTACTAACTAATCCTTTACCTAACAATAAAAATATGAACTTGAGGAACATTGATCCTTATTGTGCATTGGGTGGATATCAAAATCCACCAGAGGCCAATACTGGTCATGGTTGCATCAACATGGTGCGCATTGCTAAGGTTGTGACTCGTGCGAAAGATTATGGTTCATCACAACCGGACCTTGGAAAGGAACCCACTCCACCCGAGAGCCATTTGCATATCAAAAAACGTACAGATAAACTTGAAGTTCCACCTCGCATTCCTAAGGGAGTCCTAAAGGGTTCAGGGCACAATCCTAATGCCCAAGCTGCCTAGAACTATTCCATTATCTAGGATTTGGGCCAAAATCCTTGTGCGATGTCCGCGCTTGAAGTACTTTAGAATTGTCCTCTACAGAGGAAAGCCTTTCTCTCTACTCTTGGGGTTAATGATGATAACTCTTCCTCCGTTATCAAATTTTAAAGATGCGGCCTTCAAAAAAACCCGAGAGCCATTTGCATATCAAAAAACGTACAGATAAACTTGAAGTTCCACCTCGCATTCCTAAGGGAGTCCTAAAGGGTTCAGGGCACAATCCTAATTCCCAAGCTACCTAGAACCATTCCATTGTCAAGGATTTGGGCCAAACTCCTTGTGCGATGTCCGTGCTTGAAGTACTTTAGACTTGTCCTCCACAGAGGAAAGCCTTTCTCTCTACTCTTGGGGTTAATGATGACAACTCTTCCTCCATTAACTCTTCCTCGGAATTGAATTTCGCTTCGACAGAAAGATGCGCCCTTCAATGGAGAGTCAATCTAGCCTTCTTTTGCTGATCGATCATGGATAGAGACCCAAAAAATCAGAAGCCCTAGATTCTTTAGCTGCATAATGTCTTCTTTCAGGGTGGCTCTAATACCATGTTAAATTTTCATATTCTTAGCTAAAACATCAGTATTTCATTTCATTTTTATAACAAAAGCATATAAACAGGATCACTGAAAGATAGACAAGCACAACCATACAAAAGGAACACAAAGATTTATCCTGGGAAAATCCTAAAGGGAAAAACCCAGCAAAAGCTTCCTCAATATAGATGTCCCAAAAAGATAAAAGATAAAACCAATAATGAGATCAAAGCCTGATCCTCCTCCTTCTCTAGCTGCTTATCTTCTCCACTAATGCACTACACAAGTGAGAGTGTTTGTCACAAATGAGGAGAGCTACACCTCTATTTATATTCATCCATTCACTTCAATTAACTCATCTACCATGTAGGCTTGAGTTAATCATGTAGGCTCAAGTAACCACACTGGGGTGCTAATGACCCACCTTTACAATTAGAAGGGACAAACTCATGACTCTTATTATTTCTTTCGATTAGAAGCATCGAGGTATAAGATAATACAAGTGGTTCTCCCAGTAGGACCATCAGGGACAAAAAAAGATACATATAGAATATTCTTCGAAGTTACAATATTTCAACACACCCCCTTAACGAGAAGGGTATTCTACAGCAACAACAACAATAGTAGGAGAGGAAATCATCAACATCATCATGGTAACACATCTATAAATCATTGGAAGCTTTTCAACATCATATAGTCTTCGTCTTCAATTTTCAACGACAACAACTCTTTGATCAGCATCAGCATCTTTTGACCTTTTGATCAACAACATCTTCAACACTTTGACCTTTTGATCAGCAACACCTTCAGTAACATCTTCAGCACTTTGACCTTTCGAACAACAACATCTTCAGCACTTAAACCTTTCAATCAGTAGCAACATCTTCAGCACTTTGACCTTTGGATCAGAAACATCTTCAGCATTTTGACCTTTCGATCAGCAACAATATCTTAAGCATTTTGATCAGCAACATCTTCAGCACTTTGATATTTCGATCAGCAACATCTTCAGTACTTTGATCTTTCAATCAGCAACAACTTCTTCAGCGTTTTGTTCTTTCGATCAGCAACTTGATCAATAACATCGTGATCAGCACCATAATCATACTTCAATTCTCAAATAGCATCATCATCATGATATTCTGATCTTTTGATTAGTATGTCCTTATCATCACATACTGATCATTTGATCAATACGTTATCATCATCATACTCTGATCTTTCGATCAGTAAATCATCATCGTCATACTCTGATTAGTACATCCTCATCATCATACTCTGATCTTTCGATCAGTACATCATCATCATGCTCTGATCTTTTGATCAGTACATCATCATCATCACACTCTGATCTTTCGATTAGTACATCGTAATCATCATCATACTCTGATCTTTCGATCAGTACATCATCATCATCATACACTCATCTTTCGATCAGTAGGTCATCATCATCATAAAAACATCATTATCATCAAAACATCAACATCATCAAAACATCAACATGATCCTTCCTTTCGGAATTACAGGATTTAGGTCTTTATGGAGTTACCAATGATCCTTCCTTTCGGAATTATGGGATTTAGGTCTTTACCGAGTCACTAACAATCCTTCCTTTCAGAATTACGGGATTTAGGTCTTTACAGAGTTACTAACGATCCTTCCTTTTGGAATTACAGGATCAACACATTTGTGGAACTCAGACAATCCTTCCTATTGGAATTACGGGATCAACACATATGTGGAACTCAGACAATCCTTCCTATTGGAATGACGGGATCAATTCAATGATCCTTCCTTTTGGAATTACAGGATTTAGGTCTTTACGGAGTTACTAACGATCCTTCCTTTCGGAATTACGGGATCAACACAGATGTGGAACTCAGACAATCCTTCCTATTGGAAATACGGGATCAACACATCTGTGGAACTCAGACAATCCTTCCTATTGGAATTACGGGATCAAGTCAATGATCCTTCCTTTCAGAATTACAAGATTTAGGTCTTTACGGAGTTACTAATGATCCTTCCTTTCGGAATTATGGGATCAACACATATGTGGAACTTAGACAATCCTTCCTCTAGGAATTATGGAATCAACACATGTTCTCGAGTACCAAAGTCACCGTATCCGTTTTGAACCAAAGTTAAGGGATGATACAATCCTACCACATTCATGGGGACCGAGATCTCCAGATACATTTTGAATTGAGGTTCAGAGATGATGCAATCCTACCACTTTCACGGGGCCAAGACCTCCGGATACATTTTGAACAAGGTTCAGGGATGATGCAATCCACCACTTTCATGGGGGCCAAGACCTCCGGATACATTTTGAACTGAGGTTCAAGGATGATGTAATCCTACCACATTCACGGGGGCCAAGACTTCTGGATACATTTTGAACCGAAGTTCAAGGATGATGCAATCCCACCACATTCACGAGGGCCAAGACCTTTGGATACATTTTGAACCAAAGTTCAAGGATGATGCAATCCCACCACATTCACGAAGACCAAAGTCACTGGATCTATTTTGGACAGATGTCCCAGGATGATACAATCCCTCTTCATTCTCGAGGACTGAGGTCATCGGATCACTTTTGGACAGATGTCCTGGGATGATACAATCTTTCTTCATTATCGAGGACCGAGGTCACCGGATCACTTTTTGACAGATGTCCCGGGATGATACAATCCCTCTTCATTCTCGAGGACCAAGGTCACCGGATCACTTTAGGGTAGATGCCCAGGGATGATACAATCCCATTGCAACATCACTACTCCCCCTTTTGAGGAAGGTTCTTCCGAACCTCACCAAGCTTGTCTCAAAAGTGTTTGAACTTTACTCGAGACATAGGCTTCGTTAGCACATCAGCAACCAAGCCATCATCATCTACATCTTTAGTATGTGAATACTGAACTATCACCATTTGTATATCCAGTATGTGAATACTGAAAGCATCATCATCTATATCTTCAGTATAGAAATACTGAAAGCATCATCATTTCTATATTCAATATAAAAATATGAAATCACCATCATTTGCATCTACAGTATGTAAATACTGAAACATCATCTATATATTCAGTATGGGAATACTTAAACATCATCATCTGCATCTTATCTCGTATGTAGAAATACTGGATTTCTATGTGTTACGACGGAGCACAGGGTTCTCTGTCATCACAACTCTGGTTATCACATAGAATCATTGTAGTATCCATCTTCAGTTCAAAGAGACTTGATATCAGCTTCCGAAGCCATATGGCTTCACAACTTAGCAGAGCAATCTGCTATGTATCTTGCTTCAGCCATGCTACAAGAAACATTGAACTGTTTCCTGCTAAACCATGAACTCGTAGCAGACCCCAAACAAAAGCATCTACCTAATGTGCTTTTCCTGTCTGAGATACATCCAGCCTAATCTACATCTGTGTAGCCATACAATCTATACTCATGGCTACCATCATAATATAAACCAAAGTCTATTGTCCCTTTCAGATATCTCATCACATGTTTTGTAGTTACTAGGTGAACCCGTCTTGGTTGAACAAGATATTGACTTAAGGTGTTCAAAGAAAAACAAATGTCTGGTCTCATATTTGTTAAGTACATCAATGACCCAATGATCTGTTTGTAATGAGTCATATCCACTAAGTCTGATGAGTCATCATCTAACAACTTCAGGTTGGAGTCCATGGGTGTGGCCATGGCTTTGAATTCCAACATATTGAGTC
>LPNX011177966.1:142680-157666 GCA_001517045.1 Pseudotsuga menziesii | reverse complement strand
AACATTCATCCATATCTCACTGAAACTTTCTAGATGCCTTCCATCTCTACCATGACATCATTGAGATTGTGCACTAATCCAATATGTCAGCAAAGAGGTTTTATAAGGAGCACTGGAGAGTTGTATAGCGCCATGAGATACTTACTCATCACATGAATATTAGTAGTATTAATGTAAACAATCTATCATGCATAACACATCAACTGAATATAATCAAATGTATAACAAAACAATATCATGAAATGGCAACTGAATACTTATCTTTTATTTGTTTCGTGGGTAGACTCCATCTTGATCATTCTCCTTTATCATCTTCTTCATTCATGAAATCATCATTTCTTATCCAAATGATAAGATGAATAAGAGGTTCTTCAAGAATTGAGTTTTTCATATTCCTCATTTCTTGAGGGATCTTCTTTGAATGGTGAGAGCTTGATCTTCAATTTCTCCCATCTTCTTCTTCTCTTCTTATTAGTCGAGCTGAAAGTAATCACTTACTTCTGGCATACATTCTTCTTCTACCGCTTCAAGTTGTTCAGCATTCTAGATCTTCACATTCTTCAACTGTTTTCTCAAAGCCATCTTCTGATTTAAGTTCTTATCTTCAAATAGCTTAATCAAGGAATCAAACATCTTCGGTGTCTTTAGGGAATACACTTGTGGTATAAGTTGATTCGTGATTGAATCAACAATGATCTTCTTGGCCTTGATCAAGTTATTCTTGTGTAAGGCTTTGAGCCTCATCTTCATATGGAACTGGAACCTCTCTACTCATGCAGGTATCCAATTCATTTTCTTCAGAGAGATAAAATACTTCCATGCTTGGAAGTTGGCAACTGATGTGATATATCACTTTGAAATTAGAACCTCAAATGCAAATAGCAAAATATTAGATCTTACCGATTTGAGGTGTTCGTCCTGCTTCCGAAGCTACTTCGATGATATTCTTCGATCATAGCATCCTTCCATTCTTTCCGTTCTGCCGCTTCTTCATAACTGGAAGGTTCTTTATCAATGAAATCATATAGTAATGCTACATACACAGAGCAAGGTCTGGTCCTTTTTCTTTCTCTGTGATTCTCTTCTGGAGCACCATATCTTTTCACACCTTGGATAAGTTCTCATACCCAAGCAGGTTTCCTCTTATGAGGATTCTTCTATGGAGGTGGATTTACAGCTCTTTGTGGTTCTTCAAACTCTGGATCTTCTTCTTGAGTTTCTTCATTCATGGTTGTATCATGAATTCTTGGTGCTTTTGCTTGTTTAGATTCTTCAGCAGGTTTCTTTCTGGATTTGTTGTAAGCTGTGTCTTCATCAAATGTCACATCCCTACTGATGTCAATCTTCTTGTATCCTAGGAAATATATTTTGTAAGCCTTCGAACTTTCAGAGTATCCCACAAATATACTCTTCTTTCCTGAAGGATCTAATTTTGTTCTCTTTTATTTTGGAATGTGTATGTACATAGGACAGCCAAATATTCTGAGATGACTGACTTCTGGTTTCTTTCCGGAGAAGACTTCTTCAGGAGTCTTGTTCTCAAGTACTCTATGTGGAGTATGGTTATGTACATACACCGCTGTTCTGGCATCTTCCGCCCAAAGATGCATAGGAAGATCTTGATCAAGAAGCATTACTCTTGCAACTTCCATGATAGTTCTATTGTTCCTTTCTGCAATCTCATTCTGTTGTGGATTATAAGGAGTGAACAACTCCCTCTTAATCCCCGATTCTTTGCATAACTCTTTGAATTCATTAGATGTGAATTCTCCACCATTATCTGATCAAAATGTCTTGATATTCTTGTCTGTGTGAGTCTCGATCAAGGCTTTGAATTCCTTGAACTTGATGAATACTCCATCTTTGTTCTTCATGAAGTAAATCCATGTCTTCCTAGAAAAGTCATCAATAAAAGAGACATAGTATACATACCCGCTTAGTGAGCTTGATGATTTCCAAGATTCCAAGATTCCTTTTTCTTTGATTTCACTACCTGGAAATGTCTTCTTTGTATTCTTTCCTTTTTCACATCCTTTGCAGACCCCATCATGTTTTTCTTGAATTTATGGAAGAGATTCAACAACTTTGCTTGCAATTGGTAGTGCTATGTAATGCACATGTGCAAGCCTTCTATGCTAAAGTTCATTTGGCTCTACTGTGTCATGGACCAAGGCTTGTTCTGGATGGACCTTCAATTCGTATAGACCTCCTTCTTGTTCCCCAATCACTAAGGCATCATTAATAGTCTTTTCGTTTGGCCACATGATGTCTTGGCCATCTATGAATGCAACCCTCATGCCTTTTGCATCTAATGCAGATATGGAGAGAAGTTTCTTCTTGAGTCCTGGTACAAACACTACATCTTGCATCCTCATAGAATTTCAAGATTCTAGTTTATAAGAAGATTCCTCACTACCTTTTATTGGATATTGATAGTCATCTCCAAGATTCACCTTATGAGGTGATTCATGTTCTGAAAGTTTCACAAAGGATTCTTTGAATCTTTTCATATTCTTGGAAGCCCCACTGTCTATAATCCAATCATTGCTTCCATGTGTGATATTTCCTGTGAGAGTAGAAATCAAGACATATTCTTCGTCACTTGAAGAGTCTTCACTTTCATATCTGGTTTTCTTCTTGGATGGTTCATCATCCTCTACGGCATGAGCATGATGTCTTTTCTTGTTTCCCTTTTTCTTATTTTTTCTTTTAGGAAAATCTTTTGCAAAGTGTCCTACTTCATCACAAGTATAACATCTACCTCTAGAAAAATATTTTCTAGAGTTATTTTTAGAAAAATGCTTACCTCTGGAGTGGTGAGAACTTCTTTTGGTTTTCTTGGAATGTACTGTGAGAGCTTGATCTTCACTTCCCATCTTCTCTTCTCTGGCTGCTATCCTAGCTCCTTCTTGAGAGAATTCTTCCCATAGTCTACTGAACTTGACAAACTTATTTCTGGCACATATCCCTTGAATAAAGGAGTCCCATGATCTAGGGAGACCATTCAAGGTGGTCATTACAATCTCAACATTTTCCACTTCTTCACCTACTGCTTCCAGATGTTCTTTGATTTGAGAAACTCTTGTGAAGTAAGACTGGATGGTTTCTGCATTCTGAATCTTCACATTCTTCAGTTGGTTTCTCAGAGTCATCTTCCGGTTTATGTTCTTCCCTTCAAACAATTGGGTTAGGGAATGAAACTTATCTCTAGGTGTCTTTATGGAGGACACCTATGGTATGAGATGATCCTTGATAGAATCAATAATCATTCTCTTTTCCATAACCATATTCTTCTTGTGTAAGGCCTTAGCCCCATCTCCCTCTTGAACTGGAACCTCCTCATTGATGTAGGAGTCCAACTCATTCTCTTCTAGGACCAGGGAGATCCTATACTTCCAAGATCGAAAGTTATCAAATCCCTAAAGATTTTCATCAATCTTGGTATGATGAGACATCTTAACTAAGAACCTCAAATGGAAATACAAAAGATTTATATCTTACCAATTCAAGATGTCGGATCTGGATTTGTATCTGAAATTCTGCAGTGCTGGTTCAGAAGCAGATTAGGGTTTTTCTTTTCTGGAGTTCTGTCCAACCAATTGCTTTGAAATTGATCCCTAACTTTGATTTAGGGAGGATATCAATTCAGGCCTGGGCTAACTGAAAAATTCCTCTTCTGTGAAAAGCCCTAATTTCTAGCAGTAGTGTCGGGTCCAAAACTGAAAAACCTCAGAATTGGATTCTCCTTCGACATAAAGATGCGCCCTAAGGAGGAGATTTATTCCAACCTTCTTTTGCTGAAAAACTGTGGAGAGAGATCCACAAAGTAGGAAGCCCTAGTTCCCATAGATGGACAGTGTCTTCTTCTTAGGTTAGCTCCAATACCATGTTAGATTTTTAACATTAAGCTGGTATAACATTAGGATCTTTAATTGAGAGAACAATAAGCACAACAATCAAACACAAGAGACAATGAACACAATTTTTTTCCTCTAGGAAACCATAAATGGAGAAAACCCCACAACTTCCTCAGAGATAGAATCAACACCAAAAGTAAAACCCCAAAACAGTAAGTTGATCTCCCGACAGCAGTAACCTTCTTTCTATCAAGCCTCGGTTCCTTCTCCTTCCTCAACTATGCGCTACACTTGAGTGTGTATGAGTTGTGTACTAAATAGAGAAGCTAGCTCTCTATTTATACTAATCTCGACATGACTAAAACCCTACTAGGGCCGACCTCTCTAGGAGATTCTAATAACCCTAGTGCCCCAGAACTGCGGGGACTTTAACCCTTAGACAATAGGAGGGTTACCCACAATGACTTCACATGAGTTTTTTACATTATAGATCTTCCCGATTGGAACATCGGGGCATGAAATGACTCAAGTACATTACAAATACATCCCGAAATAAACATCGGGTTACAATACATAAGAAATACAAGTGAATACATTTCAAATTTACATATACATCAACACATATCTCCCAGAATACAGTGAATCTCAGGCTGAAATTTTTACACATGATACATCAGGATTTTATCTTCGACCTATGAAAATTTTGGCTCTTGACCCATCTTAAATCCTAAGATATAGCGACTATACCAAAACTACTGGTGTTAGTATTTTAGGGTTTTTCAGGCCCAGGGTCAAACTAGGGTTTGATTTTCCTAGAGTTTTACCCAACCAAACACTTCAATCTTGGTCTCTAAACTTTGATTTTGATGAGGAGAGAAATCCTATGTTTGGTTCACTCAATCATTCCTCTTCTGTGAAAATCCCTAATTTCCCACAATAGTAAGTTAAAATTCTCGGAATCAACTTCTACTTCGACAGAAAGATGTGCCCTTCAATAGATAGTTATCCTAGCCTCCTCTTGCTGATGGATTGTGGAGAGAGACCATAAAAGTAAGTATGGTATGAGATTATCCTTGATAGAATCAATAATCATTCTCTTTTCCATAACCATATTCTTCTTGTGTAAGGCCTTAGCCCCATCTCCCTCTGGAATTGGAACCTCCTCATTGATGTAGGAGTCCAACTCATTCTCTTCTAGGACCAGGGAGATCCTATACTTCCAAGATCGAAAGTTATCGAATCCCTAAAGCTTTTCATCAATCTTGGTATGATGAGACATTTTAACTAAGAACCTCAAATGGAAATACAAAAGATTTAGATCTTACCAATTCAAGATGTCGGATCTGGATTTGTAGCTGAAATTCTGCAGTGCTGGTTCAGAAGCAGATTAGGGTTTTTCTTTTCTAGAGTTCTATCCAACCAATTGCTTTGAAATTGATCCCTAACTTTGATTTAGGGAGGAGATCAATTCAGGCCTGGGCTTACTGAAAAATTCCTCTTCTGTGAAAATCCCTAATTTCTAGCAGCAGTGTCGGGTCCAAAACTGAAAAACCTCAGAATTGCATTCTCCTTCGACAGAAAGATGTGCCCTAAGGAGGATATTTATTCCAACCTTATTTTGCTGAAAAACTGTGGAGAGAGATCCACAAAGTAGGAATCCCTAGTTCCTGTAGATGCACAGTGTCTTCTTCTTAGGTTAGCTCCAATACCATGTTAGATTTTTAACATTAAGCTGGTATAACATTAGGATATTTAATTGAGAGAACAACAAGAACATCAATCAAACACAAGAGACAATGAACACAATTTTTTTCCTCTAGGAAACCATAAATGGAGAAAACCCCGCAACTTCCTCAGAGATAGAATCAACACCAAAAGTAAAACCCCAAAACAGTAAGTTGATCTCCCGACAGCAGTAACCTTCTTTCTATCAAGCACCGGTTCCTTCTCCTTCCTCAACTATGCGCTACACTTGAGTGTGTATGAGTTGTGTACTAAATAGAGAGGCTAGCTCTCTATTTATACTAATCTCGACATGACTAAAACCCTACTAGGGCCGACCTCTCTAGGAGAGTCTAATAACCCTAGTGCCCCAGAACTGCGGGGACTTTAACCCTTAAACAATAGGAGGGTTACCCACAATGACTTCACATGAGTTGTTTACATTATAGATCTTCCCGATTGGAACATCAGGGCATGACATGACTCAAGTACATTACAAATACATCCCGAAATAAACATCGGGTTACAATACATAAGAAATACAAGTGAATACATTTCAAATTTACATATACATCAACACATATACATGAACACATTTTTTTTCCTCTAGGAAACCATAAATGGATAAAACCCCGCAAATTCCTCAGAGATAGAATCAACACCAAAAGTAAAACCCCAAAACAGTAAGTTGATCTCCCGACAGCAGTAAACTTCTTTCTATCTAGCCCCAGTGTCTTCTCCGTCCTCAACTATGTGCTACACTTGAGTGTGTATGTGATGTGTACTAAATAGAGAGTCCAACTCTCTATTTATACTAATGTCGACATGACTTGAGCCCTACTAGGGTCAACCTCTCTAGGAGAGTCTAATAACCCTAGTTCCCCAAAACTGCGGGGACTTTAACCCTTAGACAATAGGAGGGTTACCCACAATGACTTGACATGACTTGTTTACATTATAGATCTTCCCAATCGGAACATCGAGGCATGACATGAAATAAGTACATCCTAGGATAAAGATCGGGTTATAATAGATAAGAAATACAAGTGAATCCATTCCAAAGTTACAATTACATCAATACTCCCTCTTAACTAGGAAGGTATTCTCTCGACACAATTTTCATCATTGGTCTTCTTCTCTAGGTCATATCGTCATCGGCATCTTCAAGTCATCTTCGTCTTCAAGACATCTTCATCTCTCAATCTGGATCATCACTGGACATCATCACTGGATCTGGATCATCACTGGACATCATCCATGGATCTAGATCATCACTCGAATTGGATCATCATCACTGGATCATCATGGGTGCTATCTCATGATTCTTCTCATCACAGGAAGTGCTACAGAACCAACCCTTTTTCATGCTGGTTGTAGGCCTAGCCTCCATGTAAGTCTTCTTCACCAGTTATATCTATCTTGCTCGTCAGAATGGCCTGCCCAACACTTACATCTGACCTACTCATTAGAAATGCATGCCCAGCACTCACATCTGATCATGTAGAAACCAATCCTATAATCATATCAGAAAGGCCTAGCACTCAAATTTAGCCATGCGGGAACACATTCTGCAACCATGCTAAAGAGGCTCTGCTCTTCCACCCATGAGGGAACACATCCTACAACCATGATGAAAGAGCTTTGCACTTACATCCACCCATGCGGGAACACATCCTACAACCATGATGGAAGGGATCTACATTTACAGTCACCCATGTGGGAACACATCCTATGATCATGATGAAAGGGCTATGCACTTACATCCACCCATGCGGGGACACATCCTGCAACCATGATGGAAGGGCTCTGCACTTACATCCACCCATGTGAGAACACATCCTGCAACCATGATGGAAGGGATCTACACTTACATCTGACCTACTTGTCAGAAAGGCATGCACTCACATCTGATCTTGTAGGAACCAATCCTATAGTCATGTTAGAATGACCCCCATTCCTAGACTGAGCTACCTGGTAACTGACCAGATGCCTCCATTCTCCCATAGAATGGCAGTAGCCCTTACATCTGACCTACTCCTCGAAATGGCCAGCATTCACATCTGACATGGAAGGAACTTAATCCTTTAGCCATGACAGAATGGCTCAGCCCTTACATTTGATCAAGTGGGAACACATCCATCTATCACATTAGAATGGCCATGCACTCATATCTGATCATATGATAACACATCTCACAATCATATTAGAATGGCCCTCAGTCTGAGACTGAGTTTTCCTGGTAACTGACCAGGAACCTCCATTCCAAGAATGGAAATAGCCCTTATATCTGATCGTGTAGGAACCAATCTTACATTCATATCAGAATGGCTCAACACTCATATCTGACATGGAAGGAACCAATCCTCTCAACATGATAGAATGGATTAGCCCTTACATCTAAGCATGGAAGGAACCAATCCTGTCACCATGTCAGAATGGCTCACAGACTCATCACTTCCCTTTGGAGGGAACCTTGATCTGGAGAACACCAAGCTTCTCTCTGGAGTACCCAAACTTCACCCTAGCCAATGGATTTGTCAACACATCAGCTATCTGATCATTCATCACAACATATTGGAGCTTCACTGCTCCCCTTTGCACCATATCCCTGATATAGTGATACTTGATCTCAATATGCTTCAACTTGTCATGGAACACTAGATTCTCTGACAACTTTACGCAACTCTAGTTGTCACAATGTATACAAGTAGCATCCAATTGGAGATCAAATAAATCAGATAGTAGCTTCCTCACCAATACTCCCTCACAAGTAGTTGAACAAGATGCGGCATACTCTACTTCAGCTGTACTCAGTGCCACACATGATTACTTCCTGCTAAACCAAGAGATCACACCTGATCCCATGCTGAAGCAACACCCTGAAGTGCTCTTCCTATCGATGGCACTACCTGCCCAATCCGAATCAACATAATCCTCCAAGTTAATCTTCTGACTTGTATCGTACTTGAGCCCATAATCAATTGTACCCCTCAGGTACCTCAGAATATGCTTTGCAACAATCAAGTGAACATGTCTCGGATATGTCAGGAACTGGCTCAAGGTTTTCATAGCAAAGCAAATATCTGGTCTCATGTTTGTCAGGTACATCAAGGACCCAATCAACTGACGATACATTGTAGCATCAACTGAATTTGATGAAGCATTGCTCAATAGCTTTAGGTTCAATACCATAGGTGTGGCCATAGCCTTGCAGTCCATCATACCAAACCTCTTTAGGATATCTACTGCATACTTCCCTTGTCCAAGGAAAATTCCATCTACACTCTGCCACACCTCCATACCTAGAAAATAATGCATCATACCCAAGTCCTTCATTTCAAACTTGGCAGCAAGATTTCTCTTCGTATCAACAATCAACCCATCCATACCTGTTACAAACATATCATCTACATATAGTAGAAGCATCACTGGGTTTCCATATTCAACCTTGTAGTAAAGGTTGGAATCTACTTTACTCTTGCTAAATCCCAAATTGGATAGAAATCTATTAATTTTTCCGTACCATGTCCTAGGTGTCTGTTTCAAATCGTACAAGGATTTCTTCAATCTGCACACACGAGACTCCCTCTCATGTGTCTCAAAACCGAGTGGCTACTCTACATACACTTTCTCTTCTACTACACCATTCAAGAAAGCAGTCTTGACATCCATCTGGTGTATCTTCCATTTCATCACTGCAGCCATAGCAAGTACTAATCTGATGGAAGTGTATCTGGCTACAGGTGCAAAGTTTTCTTCATAATCTATTCCTTCCTTCTGAGAGAAACCTCGAGCCACAAATCTTGCTTTATATTTTTCAATGCTACCATCTGCAGCATGGTTGATTTTGTAGATCCATTTGGAAGTTACAACTAACTTCCCTTCCGGTCTTGGAACAATATCCCAAACATCATTCTTCATGATCGATTAGTACTCTTCATTCATAGCATCCTTCCATTCTTTTTGTTTTGTCGCTTCTTCATAACTAGAAGGTTCTTTATCAATGAAATCACATAGTAAAGGTACATACCCAGAGCAGGATTTGGTCCTCTTTCTTTCTCTATGATTCTCTTCTGGAGCCCCATATCTTTCTGCACCTTGGATAATTTCACGTACCCAAGAAGGTTTCCTCTTATGAGGATTTTTTTCCAGAGGTGGATCT
Source organism: Pseudotsuga menziesii (assembly GCA_001517045.1). NCBI lineage: Eukaryota > Viridiplantae > Streptophyta > Pinopsida > Pinales > Pinaceae > Pseudotsuga > Pseudotsuga menziesii. The sequence goes on along the minus strand of LPNX011177966.1, from coordinate 147,925 downwards.
ACAGGTCTTTGTGGTGCTTCATATTCTCGATGTTCTTCTTGATTTTCTTCATTCATGGTTGTATCATGAACTTTGGGTGCTTTTGCTTCTTCAGGTTCTTCAGCAGGTCTCTTTTTGGATTTGTTGTGAGTCGTGTCTTCATCAAATGTCACATCCCTACTGATGTCAATCTTCTTATATGCTAGGAAATATATTTTCTAAGCCTTCGAGATTTCAGAGTATCCCACAAATATACCCTTCTTTCCTGAAGGATCTAATTTTTTTCTCTTCTCTTTTGGAATGTGTATGTATACAGGACAACCAAATAGTCTGAGATGGCTGACTTTTGGTTTCTTATCGGAGAATACTTCTTCAGGAGTCTTGTTCTCGAGTACTCTATGTGGAGTACGGTTCTGTACATACACAGCTGTTCTAGCAGCTTCCGCCCAAAGATGCATAGGAAGATCTTGATCATGAAGCATAGATCTTGCAACTTCCATGATAATATGTTCTTCCATTCTACAATCCCATTCTATTGTGGATTATAAGGAGTGGACAACTCCCTCTTAATCCCTGATTCTTTACATAGCTCTTTGAATTCATTCAAAGTGAATTCTCCGCCATTATCTGATCGAAAAGTCTTGATCTTATTTTTAGTGTGATTCTTGATCAAGGCTTTGAATTCCTTGAACTTACTGAATACTTCATATTTTTTATTCATGAAGTAAACCCATGTTTTCCTAGAAAAATCATCAATGAAAGAAACATAATATGCATACCCGCTTAGTGAGCTTGAAGACATAAGACCGCATACATCAGGGTGGATGATTTCTAGGATTCCTTTTTCTTTGCTTTCACTTCTAGGAAATGTCTTCTTTGTATTCTTTCCTTTCGCACATCCTTTGTAGACCCCATCATGTTTTGCTTAGAATTATGGAAGACCTTCAACAACTTTGCTTGAAATTGGTAGTGCTCTGTAATACACATGTGCAAGCCTTCTATGCCAAAGTTCACTTGGCTGTACTATGTGATGGACCAAGGCTTGTTCTGGATGGCCCTTTAATTTGAACAATCCTCCTTCTTGTTCTCCAATCACCACCACATCATCAATAGTCTTTTCTTTTGGCCATATGATGACTTGACCATCTACGAATGCAACCCTCATTCCTTTTGCATCTAATGCAGATATGGACCGGAGGTTCTTCTTGAGTCCTGGTACAAACAAATCTTCGTTCATTATCATAGAATTTCCAGAGTCTATTTTATAGGAGGATTCCCCACTACCTTTTATTGGATACTGGTAGTCATATCCTAGCTTCACCTTGTGAGGTGATTCATGTTCTGATAATTTTGCAAATGATTCCTTGAATCCTGTCATATGCTTGGAAGCCCCACTATCTATAAGCCAATCAGTCCTTCCATGAGTAATGTTTCCTGTAAGAGCGGAAATCAAAACATATTCATCTTCACTGGAATAATCTTCACTTTCATATCTGGTTCTTTTCTTGGATGGTTCATCATCCTCTACAGCATGAGCATGATGTCTTCTTTTGTTTCCCTTATTCTTATGAGAATGAACCTTGTTCTTAGGACAATCTTTTGCAAAGTGTCCTCTTTCATCACATGTATAACATCTCAATTTAGATAGGTCCTTTCTACTATCATCTTTATGGTAAGGATTCTTACCTCTGGTGTGATGAGAGTTTCTTCTGCCTTTCTTGGAGTGGACTGTGAGAGCTTGATCTTCAATTCCCATATTCTCTTCTCGAGCTGCTATCTGAGCTTCTTCTTGAGAGCATTCTTCCCATATTTTGCTGAAATTGACTAACTTCTTTCTGGCATAGATTCCTTGGATGAATGAATCCCATGACCTAGGAAGGCCATTCAGTGTTGTCATCACAATTTATGCATTCTCCACTTATTCATCTATAGCTTCTAGTTTTTCTTTGATTTGGGAGACCCTTCTGAAGTAATACTGGATTGTCTCTACATTCTGAATCTTCACATTCTTCAGTTGGTTTCTCAGAGTCATTTTCCGGTTTATGTTCTTCCCTTCAAACAATTTGGTTAGGGCATAGATTTAGGTGTCTTGAAAGAGGACACATGTGGTATGAGATGATCCTTGATAGAACGAGAAATGATTCTCTTTGCCATAACCAATTTCTTCTTATGTAAGGCCTTTGCCTCATCTCCCTCTGGAACTAGAATCTCCTCATGGATGTAAGAGTCCAACTCATTCTCTCCCAGGACCAAGGAGATCCTATACTTCCAAGCTCGGAAGTTATCAACTCCCTCAAGCTTTTCATCAAGCTTGGTATGTTGAGACATATTAACTGAGAACGTCAAATGGAAATACAAAATATTTAGATCTTACTAGGTCAAGATTTCATATCTGGATTTGGAGCTGAAAATCCTGCAAAGCTGGTTCAAGAGAAAATTAGGGTTTTGCTTTTCCGAAGTTATTTCCAATCAATTGATTTGAATTTTATCCCTAACTTTGATTTTAGGGAGGAGATCAATTCAGGATTGGGCTTATTGGAAAATTCCTCTTCTGTGAAAAGCCCTAATTTCCAGTAGTAGTGTCGGGTCCAAAACTAAAAAACCTCAGAATTGGATTCTGCTTCGACAGAAAGATGCGCCCTAGGGAGGAGAGCTATTCCACCCTACTTTTGCTGAAAATCTGTGGAGAGATATCCACAAAATAGGAATCCCTAGTTCTTGTAGCTGCACAATGTCTTCTCCTCAGGTTAGCTCTGATACCATATTAGTTTTTCAACATTAAGCCAGCATTATTAGGATCTTTAACTGAGAGAATAAAAAGTACAACAATCAAACACAAGAGACAATGAACATAGTGTTTTTCCTCGGGGAAACCATAAATGGAGAAAACCCTGTGACTTCCTCAGAGATAGAATCAACACCAAAATAGTAAAACCCAAAACAGTAAGTGATCTCTCGATAGCAGTAACCTTCTTCTTATCTAGCCCTAGTGTCTTCTCCTTCCTCAACTATTCTCTACACTTGAGTGTGTATGTGATGTGTACTAAATAGAGAGTCCAAATCTCTATTTATACTAATCTCGACATGACTAAAACCCTACTAGGGATGGCCTCTCTAGGAGAGTCTAATAAACCTAGTTCCCTGGAACTACGGGGACTTTAACCCTTATACAATAGGAGGGTTACCCACAATGACTTGACATGACTTGTTTACATTATACATCTTCCCAAATAGAACATCGGGGCATGACATGACATAAGTGAATCCCAGAATAAAGATCGGGTTACAATAGATAAGAAATACAAGTGAATACATTCTGAGGTTACAATTACATCAACAAGCACTGATGGTAGCAGTAAAACCAAAAGACAAAAAAGATAATCTCCAACAGGTGTTCTCGCTCTCACTTGTGTGAGATGTCTCTCACCTATGCGCTATAGCTAGGTGAGTGTGTGTTTCAAATAGAGAGGTTCAGTATCTATTTATACTAGTTTTCAACTTGATAATTAATTACCAGGGTCGACTTCTCTAGGAGAGTCTAATAACCCTAGTGCCCCTCAACTATGGGGACTTTTCCCCGAATTACAAATGAGGGTTAAAATCTAGGAACATACGTGACTTGATTACATTAATGATTCTCCCAATAAGAACATCGGGGTTCAATGAAATACAATATATAAAATATACAAGTGAATACATTATGAAGTTACAAATACATCAACAAATTAGCCCATTATTTATTTTATATATAGCTGACCCAAGTTAAATCGCCTTCATCGCGAAGCTAGGAAAAACTGGAAAATGAAATTTAGCATAGGAAAATATTGATATTTTCCCACATTCACCCAAATTTTTCTGATTGGGAGGAGAAATGAAGATGGTTCACCCCGGATTTATGGATAATACATTAAAAAATTCGTATTTCGGCTCGGATTTATGGATAATAGGTTAAAAATGTGGTATTTCTTAGAGGATTTATGGATCTTTGTATAAACTAGTCTTACTTCGACCTCGATTGGGATAAATTGGACATATTTCGTCCTGGATTTGGGTTTTTAGACAATTATTTGAGAAAAACGTGGAGATTTAGTCAATTGGAGGAAGTTTTTTACTGGATTTGGTCCATATTTGAGAAAAACGTGGATAGATTTAGTCAAGTGAGGATGTATTTTACCTATGTAATGCTACAAGAGTCAGGCTCAACATCAAGCTTGATTTCAATTACAAATCGTGTCTTTACAGTGGTTGAGTGGATTCGTGGAAAGCAATTTCACAAGGTTTCTTCTATCTGCAGGATTTTTACAGGTTAGTTTCTTGAATCTTCTTTAAATTATTTCTTCTCTAGTTTATAGTAGAAGGTTGAAGCTTAATCAGCATGAAATTTTGCTAGTCTCAGACACGAGAAGTTCACTCAGTGAACTTGTTACATAGCATAGTCGTTCGTGAGATATTAAAGAATATCCCTAATTTCACTAAATATTGGAAAATTCCTCCTAAAACTGTATTGTTCATCGCCCCTCACAATACACCTTTCCAATTAAGAAAACCCGTATTTTCATCATGTATTGTAGGTATCCAATTTTATCAACCCATTTTAAATACCCCTCTAAATCATATTATCAATTTTTAACGAACATGATATATAACACATAGTAGTATAATGAAACAAGATGATAAATAAAATAATTTAGTATAATGTTAATAATGACCCCATCAGATCACAGGGGTGACTAATCAATTTGTAGCATTGGATAGTGGAGGACCAAGCGAAATAGAAACGTGGAAGGAAAAATGTGAAAATCCAACTCAGTTAAGAGATCAATGTAACGAAGAATGTGAAATATCAATAGTCCAATAGTTAGTGCAATGCTTAGAAAATATGAGAATGGAAGATGTTTCACACCATAACATGCCAATCGACCAATTTTATATGATGTAAATACAAGTATATCCATAGAGAGATCATGTTTTATATAAGCTTAATCAATTAAACTCCATAAAAAATGAAAAATGAAACCCTTTCTTGGATGGACTTCCCTACATTTCATTTTATTTTATTTATTAAGACAAGATGTCAATAAACACTTGATTTTCGCTAAGAATAAAATACAACAAATAAATAGTATTGATTCATGGGGAAAATGTATTAAGAAAGATTTAAACATGTTTAAAAAACTTGAAACAATCCGTCAACAAAAAGCTAAGTCGTAATGAAGTATTTCTTATCAGTTGTGCTAACTTTCTTGTACCTTAGTTGACCATCGTG
>LPNX011177966.1:0-142673 GCA_001517045.1 Pseudotsuga menziesii | reverse complement strand
TATATATATATATATATATATAAGATAATATTTTAAAAAATCAGTAATGTATGCTCCAATCGACACCTGTAATATGAGCTAGGGGAGCATGGCTATTAGCATCCCAAGCTAAAATATTTTTTAGTTCCTTCTTGTTATCTAGGAATAGTTCCTCGATAGGATTCGATGATGAATCTGATAAGACACAGACTTATGTGACATATAGGAGGAATTGGTGGGAAGATAGGTCTTTGTGGGAGGCCTCCAAATATATCAAGATTAAGTTATATATATGAATATTTCCCATTATTTGCATTTTATTCCACATTCCACCTAAATAAAATAACCTATAAGTGTAATATTTATATTACTATGTTAAATTAAAAAATACCCTTGACCCCTTAATATGAGACAATATTTTTTTTAACGTTTTTAGGAGTATTCAAGCCCCCAATATGAATGGACGTGATATGATATTACCTCACTAGTGAACCCCCCGTGGTCTCAGACCATCACGATGCACACTTAATAGATATTCTGCAGGAATTCACCCACTGTAGTTTTCCATGATTGATTATATACTTGAATATCTCGAATCTATTCACCATCTCTAAAGCATCTGGAAGTGAAATGCCTCGAATTTTCACTTGGGGATAGGCTGAATCTAACAAAAATCCAAGGGCATCATCATAAAAAAACATATAGATAGGGTACGAGGGGGAATCCCTTCCTAATAGATTGGTGGAGAAGAATACAAGGAGATAGCCTTCCAAGCCCTCTACCCTTGTCCCATTTCGCTGGAATATATATAAAATATATAGGAAGGAATTATCGTAATTCATTTTCTTTTTTATAAAGCTATTTTGATAATGTATGAAGTTAAATCCCTATTATAGCCCGCTCACTATTCATTCACTTTATAACTAAAGTAAAATATCCAAAAATATGAATTTGACAGAGTCCCATAAACAACCTTTCACGCACTATGGATAGGGAGTAGTTCCGTTTGGATAGTTCCAGGATTAGCGTGGGTTCCTACAGTCAAAATTGTTCTGTAATAGCCTACTGTTCTAGTCTTATATCTTCCAGTTGCAAAGATAGTTGTTATATAGCCATTTCCTGTTGATTGATATCACATGCCTTTCTCGATTCCCACCATGCATAATCAAAACCTTTACAATGGTTCCTTGTAGCAATCACCAGATAGATTTAGTCCAAAAACAATAGCTAGGAGACTTTGTTGTTTTTCAGTAATTGGGTTTTTTTGGCTTCTGTCCAAAGGAAATAGCTAGGCAAGTGCAACCCTTCCATTAATGGATCGCCTCCTCTTTTTATTTATTATTCCTTCACTTCCATCCCATGGGCCCTCTGCCCACACATTTCATCTAGCAGCATCAACATAATGATTCAGCTCTCTATTGGGATTTTTATATGCGAACATGGATGTTTTTGTTGAGTGCAGGGGTAAGGATTTTGGTGGAGGGGAATTCTTACTAGTTTTCTAATTTGAGAACATCCCCTTTTGGATACCAAACAAAAGAGAACATATATATGGGATCCTAGTTATTACATAGTTCACAGGAATCAAGATATAAGGCTCAACCACTCAAGAACCCAAAAGCATATCACAACCTTGAATATACAGTCAATTAGTGCTCATCAATTTATGAAAAAAGCTATTTTAATATTTTAATAAATTATTCATGACATTGCTGACCTTGCTAGAGCTAGGTCGTAGTCTTGATCAGGATGCTAAACCTTACTGAACCTTCCTAGGATGATATGTGACTGTATTGATGATTCTATGTTGGGTCGCGACATTTGTGACCTTGCTTGACCTTGTGGGCTGTTGTAGATAGGGTCGTGACTTTTTGGGATTCTAGATATGGCTTGTGAACCTTGTGGGATTCTAGATCTAAACCATGAACACTTATTAAATTGTTAAACTCATCTGCGACTGTTTAAAGGATGTTTGTATTAAGTTGTGATCATTGTGAGACCTCCAAGTTTGAACCGTAAATGTCCTAAGGTCTATTCATCTTGTTAGAAAGGGATGCAATTGTTTTAGGACTGTTTGGAGTAGGCTACGAATGCTGGTTATTTTGACATGCTGATATAGATCTGTAATAATGAATTAGTAGCTTCATAATAGTGATATATCAGAGAACTGAAGTAGTCCCAAACTGATGTGTTTTCATCCCTTATAAGAATGGAAATAACTGAGCAGTGTGTGTATTCATTCTCCAACATGTGTGGTATACAAGTTCACCTTCCCTTCCCTTATCTTCTTAAAACCTCTATAGCCATTCCTAGAGCCAATAATTCCACCTTGCCATCCCAATTGTTGGGTAATGTGACTCGCGAGACAAGGAAGGCAAATGATTCAAACAGAGCTACCTTCCCAACCAAAGTTGCATTTGGATCTTCCCAAAATTATAATAGTATTGACATTTTTTCTAAGGTGATGGACTCTGTAATTCCTTGGCCCTATTTTCCCAACCCCTTTTCTTCTAAGTATCCCATGGCTTGCATTATCGGGAGGGCATTAAGGTAAGGAAAGGGGTCATTTGGAATCTCACTAGTTGCTTATTCTACCTTCCCTATTACTTCTACCATAGGATTTCTTTTTCCAATTTCTTCCATCATTATCATCCTTGGATCTTCCTCTTCACCATGGTGAAGGTTATCATATATTTGTTAAATTCATGATCTTGAGGAAGTTCAAAGTAGAGCACCTCTTATTTCTTCGGATACTTCTTCGTCTTCTAATAGGATTCTATTTTGTGGTTACTGAATCTATTTGAGTTCACTGAGGCATATATTATATCTAGGGGAGCCTCAAATTCCATGATGGTGACTATGGCTCCCTCTTTCCTATAAAAGGAATAGTATGGCGGGTCTTGTAGAACTTCAAGAAGACAATCTAGGAACACTTGATTTGCCACTTGATTTTCTATTTGTCATAATCATAGTGTGTTCATATAATCAGTATGATTAGGCCCTTGAAAATTTATCCACTAGACACCCCAGACCTAAACCTTCATAAAAGAATTATGCCATTTGGTTTTCACAGTAGCCACCAAGGTCCATGCCTAGATGATTTTTTAGACCATTATCCTGTGGCGAAACAAAGGCATTGAACTGAAGTGACAGAAGAAGGAACCTTCTTGACTTTAGTGATATGAGAAGGAGCCTTCTTTACTTTAGTTCTGGACTCTGTGGAATTGAATCATTCCCTTTCCATATTTGCATTTTCTAGAGCCCTAGTGTACCCATAGTTTAACATGGTGGATTTTTAGTGTTGATTCTAGTCAAATGTGTGCCAAGGGGCCAGAACCTTGGTAAAATATTAAGTGGGTTATTTGCATATTATTGTTTTGGATCTGATTTCCCATTTCGGTGTCCTTGTTTCTACGCAATCGGTTGTAGGTTCTAGGTACGACACTCTCAGAAGGCTCAAATATGTTTCTATTCGATTGCTTTTACATTATTCTTGCCACTCTAGGGCTATGGCAGAAAGAGGCCACTATTATTTTTCTAGGCCTAGGTAATGCAGGCAAGACTACCTTGCTGCATATGTTGAAAGAGGAGGTGAATATTTTCATCCCTTTTATCCCATGTTAAAGCAAATTTATCAGCATAATATATTGTTATTGATCTTGGTGAAACCAACATGAATTCCATTACATTAATGGTACTATTGCAATATGGAGTAGAATAAGCAGATGCTATGAATCCACATTGTACTTCCATTTAGTTCAAACATAACTAGATGTAGGATTATGATTTTGAACAACCCTAATCTAGATGTGATAACTGACCTCTAATAGGTGTTTCTTTATTAGTAGAAAATTTAGATTTAAGAAATTCAGTTTGGCCTACCATCAGGTCTGTGTGGAACACTCACGAAAAATTTTCACCTAAGAGATGTCAATTTAGTAATTTCATCCATATATTTATTTTTCTCAATCTTTCATCCCTCTAGGTAGACATTGCTATAACTCTTATCATTTATCTCTGTAGATAAAAATCCAGTAGTAACCCTTGACTCCCCATGAGTGAGGTGATTTTGAGAGTGTACTGGATCCCCATGGGGACTGTTAGAAGAAAATCATGAGTGGGCGGCCCACATTGTTGAAGCATGCAATGGTGAGAATGTGGTTCCTACATATTTACGTTTGAACCATGAGATTTTCTAGCGGAATATTAGAATGAGTTTCAGAGGCTAAAACTCAATAATTTGCATGGTATCTGCTTTGTTTTTATATAAATCCTGCATACACAATCTTTTTGATAGACTTTTGGATATATAAAAGTACATATGCACTATTTATTCTTGTATGTTCAGGCATGAGACTAAGTATGATGCCTTAGCTCCTTAATTTGGGTTTATGATTTATTGTTAAATTTTTAGGATTTGATCTTCAGATTTTATGAAATGAACATGTAAATATTTTTAGGCCAAGATTCCAATACAAGTGTGTTTAGTAAAATGGCTATGTAATAGATTTAGATAAATAAGGGATATCTATAGCAGTAAATTTTGGAAGGACACCGAGGAAAAGAACTAACTCGACTATTTAGAATTTAAGATTAGGATCATTATATAGGTTAAACTTTGGCATATTCGGTACAAATTATTCCTTGAATATGAAATCATTGTTAAGGTTTGAGAGAACATTGGGGAACGTTTTGATAATCTCTTGTAGTGGGTATAAATTTATTTAAATCAATTCCTTGAATATGCAATCATTGTTAAGGTTTGGGAGAACATTGGGGAACATTTGGATAACCTCTTGCACTGGATATAATTTTATTTAAATCAATCCTCAACTTAATCAATACCAAAAACTTTCTTCCTTTGAACTCTTCTATTTGTTGTCCGCCAGCATCTTTTTAATGATAATGTGACTTTTAGAGAAGTTTTGGAATAGTTGATTGATTTCTATCTCTGTTCTAATTTGTTTTATATGCTTTTGGTTGCAAAGGTTAGTCCAACATAAACTTTCTCAGTATCCTACATCAGAGAAACTAAGTGATGGTAAGATCAAGTTTAAGGCCTTTGATCTTGGTTGTCATCAAATTTCTAGAAGAGTTTGGAAAGACTATTATGCTAAGGTATGGGTTATGTTTCTATTGTATTTAGGATGAGCTTTTGTGTTCTTGAGCTCTATTTTTCTCTACTTTGTTCCATTTGTTTATATCTTTTACATGGATAGTGGTTTCTAATAAGATTAGTATTTAATTTTTGTGTTGATGGGTTTGGATTAGACACTAGTAATGGAATCATTGTGGAGGAGTAGGGATTCAAAGCCACAAATTTTTTTCTGTTATAGCTTTGAAACATTAAATATTTACAGGATGTTGTCTCCATTTTGAATTTTAATAAAGATAATCCTGAAGCCAGAAACCTAGATTTCTTCATCTTTTAGTGCCAATATATATGTTTTTCTTTTGCTTTTACAATAGAAATTCAAGTAATTATTTAATATATCATGAGACCACATCTGTCCAACGTTCATGTAGAAATCAGGTGACAAAATAATTTTTTCTTTGTACTCTTTTTCAATTGTTTATATCTTTTACATGGATAGTGGTTTCTGATAAGATTAGTATTTGATTTTTTGAGTTTTACTTTGCAAATTTTGGGAGCTGGTGTCTTGATATTGGAGAGTTCTTTCTCGTTCTCTAGTCCTTCCCAAACTAGACATTTCAACAGATAGGGTTCCTAGGTCTATTTCTATACATTGGTTGCAGGTCTATTATACTATGATTCCATTCAGTCTTAAAGGAACTGTGGTCTTAATTGCGAGACATCCCTTGTATTTTTTGGATTACTGGTAGCTTAAACTTTCATTCATTTTTTTTTAATTCTTAGCTTCTTTATTTTTTTGGTTTGTTTTCCTTGGCCGAGTATCTAAAAATTGGTGGTTGTCCATTTTTCATGTTCTTATTTACCTTCAATGAACTAACTTAGTGCTCACAAGAAGGATTAGAGCATCTGTTTTGGAAAAAATAAATTTTCATTATTTTTTTTTCTCATGTTTTGAGAGAGACATTACCATCACATGTTCTCCAGTGATAATTATATTACCAAATGTCAACCCCATTTTCACACGCTATAGTCCCCTACAAAACCTAAATACAACTTTGGGTTTTTTATGAGTGATGCTTTTGCTGTGTCAAGTTTGGTTGATTAAACACTTAACAAATTTATTTATAACTATAATTTATATTGTGTTATGCATTCTGATGGTTAAAACTAAGCTCTGCACTTTGATGAGTAGGGAAACTTGTGGAATTCTATTGGTCACTGTTGGTGTGCTCTTCTTAATAGGGGGTAAGAAAGTAATTAAAACATTATTCTATTGCCTAAGTATGGCTTGTGTAGAATGGTTTAAGTTTGATATCAATAGTTGTGTGGCTAAAATATGTGAGGCTTAATGATCCAATGTTACCAGAATTAGAATCAACAATAAATTGGTGCGGGAAAAGAGTGAAAGTTTTGAATCGAATTGGGAAAAAATTCAAAAAAAATAGGAAAATACAAAAAATTAAATAGGAACATTTTTCCTTAATATTCAAAGGAGTCATGTCCATAATACATATACTGCAAGATATTAATAGATGTCTGAAAGATATCAATATATGCACAATTCTCATCCATAATATGAGTCCAGATAGCTAAATCGTTCCCTATACTGGGATCGTATTCATTAATAGCACTCTATGCCCCCCTCCTCTAAGCTCTAGCCCTTGCCTCTACCTCAAATGGTTTAAGTTTGATATCAATAGTTGTGTGGATAAAATATATGTGAGGCTTAATGACTCAATGTTACTAGATTTGGAATCTACGATAAATTTCCAAGGCAAAAGAGTCAAAGTTTTGAATCGGACCGGGAAAAAATTCAGAAAAAATAAGCAAATACAAAAAATTAAATATCTACACATATTCTGAGTTAAAAAGAACATTTTTCATTAATATTGAAATGAGCCATGTTCGTATACTGCAAGATATTAATAGATGTCTAAAATATATGAATATATGCATAATTTTCTCATCCATAAGATGAGTCGAGATAGATAACTCATTGCCTGTAATGGGATCGTATTCATTAATAGCACTATGTTACCCCCTCCTCTAATCTCTGGCCCTTGCCTCTACCTTGAATCTCGAATTTGATCCTCAATGACGTTAGTCAACACACTCAACAAGATATAATTAGAAAATTTTCCCATGCTTAAATAAGTGAATTTTCTTGACTGAAGGGTGCATTATTATTAAGGTCATGATAGAGGAGTTCAACAATCAGCACCACCAAAATCAAGGTACATATATAGGTTGATGTGATTGATTAAAAATGCCAATCTCTTTCCCTTATACATGACAGATTCGAGTGCAAATGTTGCATGTCTGAAATCCTGAAAACTGTTAAGTCTCTTGAATTCTAGATGGGATTTAAAATTCTACTTTTTGCATATGAACTCGATGAGTTTGGAACCACTCTTAAAGATCCTGAAACAATTAATGGTAATGGTAAAACGTTAAGTAAAATGAAAGAGAAGAAAGATAAGGAGAATGCCACTTTTACTTTAACAATTTAATAATACCATTACTACTGAACACCTCTAGCAGATATACTTATAAGCATTTAATGATTATTTGTTAGAATTTACCAGCATTGGTTTGTTAGAAACTACTTAATTGGTAAAAATAATTGTGGCTTGTGTCTTTGTTATTCTAGATTGATGCAACTGTTGTGTTTTTTATTGTTAATTTTTTTTGAAGTTCCAACTTTCCAAATCTATGTTAAATTTGTCAGTATCAATTTGATTAGAGTTTTACATCCTAGAAAAATTTTCTTCATATTTTTCATAGTAGTTCTGTGTATATCATATTTTTGAGGACTCTGTATATAATATGAACCATAATAATATGTACAGAATTTACATCACCAAACAATAGTTAAAGGGATGATATGAACATTCTATTCCAATGCTTTGATTAAGAATACTTTGAAAATGGACTCATGTCATACAAGGATTATATAGAAGATATGGCACTTTCCCTTGTATGGGTTTTACTTGGATAAGGATAATTTTCCCATAGGTTGGAGTGATTTGGAACCCTTCTACATATTTTGGGGCATTTAGAAATGACATGGCACCCTCTCTTTGCACACATGTTGAGGCTACTTTATACTGGAAGGAGGAAGACTAATGTTGTTTAGGGAAGCCTTTTAACGATTAGATGTGAACCCTTCATCACATTGAAGGGTCATAAGATGGCATGGTGTCACATATTCCCACTAACTGATATAGAGAACACCCTATGCAAATAGGGGGTAATAGGAGGAAACCCTATGTTTAGGAGGCGAAATTTCCTATCATGTCACCCTAGGGATGCCTATTGCTTGGTATTGGGTTTTCAACTAGGATAGAAGGTGCATAAGAATCAATTTCCCTTGGCTGACCTCCTAGTTAATTGCATCAACAGATCATAGGATCTTGTTTACATGTTCTTTGTATGAATTCCCTGACTATATTTCATCATCCACCAATTCAGGTACTCCTTGCATCATGAATTGATGTTGACAATCAATAAATATCGTCGTTAGTTTTTTATGGCATGTAAATGGAATCATTTTGTTGTTATAGCAAACAACACTTACGTCATAAATTAAACTGTTGAAGTGATTGGATAGAGTATAAAATGGCATTTGGGTAAGAATTTGAACATGTAAAGAATTTTGCAACACACCTGCATAATTATTAGGATATTGAGGATGTGATTAGATGGAGAACTACAGAAGGAGCTTTGTGGCCATTTCTACCATGTGTATCACTCATGTGAGGATGATCTTTGATTCAACAATTTGCATAGTTTTTCATTTCATGCTTGATAAGGCAGAGAAACTACTAGTCAGACAGCCTATATTCAATGACCATCACACATTAATGGGTAGGAAATTGATATATGAGGAAACAAATATGGTAAGGACTGGAAAGTGCTATATTTCACCTATGTAATTATTAGGAGATTGAGGGTGTGATTAGAGGGAGAACTATAGAAGGAGCTTTGTGGCCATCTCTAGCATGTGTATCACTCATGTGAGGATGATCTGCAATGCAACAAGTTGCATAGTTTTTCTTTTGATTATTGATAAGAGAGGGAAACTAGTGGTTAGACACCCTATCTTCAAGGATCATCACACGTCAAATGGTTGGCAAAGTGATATATGACAAAACAAATATGTTAAGGGATGGAATTTGTTGTAGATAATGACAATTCGATTTGGCATGCCACATGATATTTGAAAATACAATTTTGAGTGGATTGATGGAGGAAGATATTTAATTAAATTCATTAATTAGTGGGTTTGATTTAGATAGTGTGTACTGTGTGTTTTATTATGACGATTTGTTTTTTCTTTAATGATTGTTGGGTATGCTAGTAGCTTGACACTTATCTGATTAAGATTTCCATGAATTTGTCCCGATGAAACAAATGGACCCTATCCCTTATCAATGTACCATTGACTTCCAACTTGAACTTTGATGTCTAGTTGATATGAAGTAGAGGGATTGGTAGTAGATACACGCTTACAAAGCTAAATCAATTTAGTTACTGTGTAATTCTCTCAATTTGTGTTTTCTTTGGTGATTGTCAAGGTATGTTGGGCCCTAGAAATTACCTAGGTAAGAATATTTTGGGTATTTCTAGCGTCGAAATATTATTGAAGATGGAAACAGAGGATTCTGAACTACGGTTTAAGTCTAGTATTTGTAAGATTTAAATTGTGTCCCAATATATGTTTTTCTAGTTGAACATGAGTTTGAATAATCTGTATGATTAGATGCTACACGACTTGTAGAATGCAAACAAGCCAAATTTAATTGGTGCTATACAGACTAGGCAGAAGTCAATCACAGTGTACACAAATTAAAGGTTTGTCTAGAACGCAACATTGTAAACGTGAAGAGGATATATGGAACATAAAAAAGGAAGAAGTACAATTTGTTATCAAAGAATGATTAGAAGTGTGTTTTCTTCTTTTCTAAATCATTATTCCTGTGATGTTTAGGTGTCTTTAGGGAGGACACCTGTGGTATGAGCTAATCCTTGATTAAATCAACAATAATCCTCTTTTCCATAACCAACTTATTCTTACGTAAGGCCTTAGCCTTATCTCCATCTGGAAGTGGAACCTCATCACTGATATAGGAGTCCAACTCATTTTCTTCCAAGACTAGGGAGATCCTATACTTCCAGGCTCGAAAGTTATCAACTCCCTAAATCTTTTCATCAATCTTGGTATGATGAGACATCTTAATTTAGAACCTCAAATGGAAATACAAAAGATTTAGATCTTACCAGTTCAAGATGTCAGATCTAGATTTGGTGTTGAAATCCTGTAATGTTGGCTCAGGAGCAGATTAGGGTTTTGTTTTTTTAGAGTTTTGTCCAACCAAATGCTTTGATCTTGATCCATAACTTTGGTTTTGGGGAGGATATCAATCCAGGCCTAGGCTCACTGAAAAATTCCACTTCTATGGAAAGCCCTAATTTTCGGCAGTAGTGTTAGGTCTAAAACTAAAAAACCTCAGAATTGGATTATGCTTCGACAAAAAGATGCACCCTAAGGAGGAGATTTAATCCAACCTTATTTTGCTGAAAATATATGGAGGAAGATTCACAAAGAAGGAATCCCTAGTTCCCACAGCTGAATAGTGTCTTCTTCTCAGGTTAGCTTTGATACCATGTTAGATTTTTAACATTAAGCTAGCATTATTAGGATCTTTAACTGAGAGAATAACAAGCATAACAATCAAACACAAGAAAAAATGAACATAGTGTTTTTCCTTAGGGAAACTGTAAATGGATAAAACCCTACAACTTCCTCAGAGGTAGAATCAACATCAAAAGTAAAACCCCAAAATAGTAAGATGATCTCCCGACAGTAGCAACCTCTTTCTTCCTAGCCCTAGTGTCTTCTTCTTCCTCACCTATGAGCTACAATTGAGTGTGAGTGAGTGTGTGATAAATAGATATGATCACTCTCTATTTATACTAATTCATAACTTGACTAAACCCAACGAGGGCCGACTTCACTAGGTGAGTCTAATAACCCTAGTGCCCTGGAATTGTGGGGACTTTAACCCTTGAACAATAGGAGGGTTACCCACCATGACTTAACATGACTTGTTTACATTATAGATCCTCCTGATTAGAAAATCGAGGCATGACATGACTCAATTACATTATAGACACATCCCAGAATAAACATCGGGGTACAAGACATAAGATACATAGGTGAATACATTCCGAAGTTACAATTACATCAACAGTGGTGGGAATGATTCATTTTTCATGTCGAAAAGGAAGTTACGTACTCTATCTATGAATAACTGCCTTATTTCTTCCTTTTGGACTACATAGCTCATTGCAAATTTGGGAAGCAGTGACGGGGCTCTTGAGCCTCCTTACATTCTCAGGTAAGTTCCTTCCTGAGAGAAATAATAGTCCTCATATTCTCATATAACGTCCATGGCATTTTTCGATAAATAGTCGAGATCCTTGAGAAAAATGACATCATACAAAGGCATTTCTACATGAGATCCAGTCAATCAAGTAAGAGGACATATAGAATTCATACCTTCTCTGAGTCATCCCACCCTATGCGGTAGCTACACATGATGACAATTTACTAGAGATGATATCGACCCAATTGAAAATTGTGCCTTCAAAGGCCACATAGTATATTAATGGGATCCAACTTAAATTATACAATCTCCCAGTTTCCCGGCAAAAAATACTATTCAACATTAATGCTATGAATCTGTAGGGAGCGCGTAGGCTTGCATTCTCATATTCTCCAGTTTCCTTCTCGCACAGTTGTCTTCCTGCTATCATCATACTTTTGGCACATTCCAGAATATCTAAATACACTTTGCTAAACCCATTCATCCGTCATCATAACCTGTTGGATTGGGATTTTGCAGGTCAATGTGAAAGAAGAAAAATATTCCCCCTATATGTTGGAAATGATCATCGTGGAAGAGTCTGTCTAGGGTAGAATCCATCTGATGACTTCAACACATGGGAACAGTTCAGGGCACGTGGATGCTTTAGTAAGTCTGAATTTTCTTATATTTTCATATAAGGACATATCCTCTAGGCCCACATCAGGGAAATTCTCGTCCTTGATCATCTAATATATTTCTCCCTATTTAAACTCCTGATCGACCCCTGTGATGGATTTGGTGTCTTCAAAGGTGATTTCAGTCCTAGAGATGATCTCCACACCCGAATCGGCCTTAGTGTCTTAGCTTTCTTCTTAGCTCCCTTCTTAGGCATGGTGTGAGTGTGTAGTATTCAACCTATCTTCTAGAAGATACTCCTCCTATGTGAGGGTAGCAACTGTCACATGAGGATAGTAAAATAATTCCTAGTAATACTATGACTATCTCAAATAACTTAGAAAAACAAGCATTTTGTATGACATAACCTGGAATGAAGAAAGATTTAAATATCTGAATCGTTGTTCCTTTAAATATGAGGTTTCAATCAGTGTCTAATATGATAAAAATAATAGAGTTGTCTTTACCATTCCCTTTATAGCCGCTCAAAAACAATCTTGTGATGTAGAGAGATCACTCTCCAAAGGTTTCCCAGTCACTTTATACTTGCATCTAGGGTGTGTGTTTGCAAAAATTAAATGAGAACTTATGAATGTATGTGTATATATAATTTTGTGAGTTATACTTCTATTGTTATACATTTATTTTTGTGTTCTTAAATAAGTCAACATACCGAGGGCTGATAATTTAATCATTGGTTCTTCAAATCATCAATGTTAACTTTCTTTTTCTAGTCCACAAAGTTTACAAGTTTTATTTCCACCCTTT
The DNA here is from genome assembly GCA_001517045.1 of Pseudotsuga menziesii. Classification (NCBI taxonomy): domain Eukaryota; kingdom Viridiplantae; phylum Streptophyta; class Pinopsida; order Pinales; family Pinaceae; genus Pseudotsuga; species Pseudotsuga menziesii. The sequence continues at coordinate 129,785 of LPNX011177966.1, read as the reverse complement.
TATTCATTTAGCTTAACATTACCGAAACATCAATACTTCTTCCCACTAACTTACCCAAAGGTAAAAGGATAATCTAGTAAAAGGAGGAAATGAATCAATGAACTTGAAACCGAGGACACCTTGTGGAATTGTAAATCCCTGGTTCACGTCTAATACTCGTGAAAAACTAGTATATGATAGTTTCGACCATAAGGAGGATCAGAGCGAATGAATCCTTCTATACATAGTCTGAATAGAAACCCTATGCCAAAGATTTAAAATGTATCGATTCTCAAGATCTTAATCCACAAATGGTTTCCCCTTCATCGTAAACTCATCGCTCGATATGTTTAACTTAAAAAAAACACAGGTTGTAGAGCAGCCGGCCTGGAGTGTCCTAAATGCAAAAATCTTGAGGTTCAACATACAAATACCACTAGCTTGGACAATAAAACCAAACAGTGTGGCAAAGGATGAGACAAACCCCATGATGGTCAAGTTAGCAGGTTGGAAGAGTGCTCGGGCCAGATATAAAAGCGGTTGTGAGGTCAAGGGTTTCCTTGAAACAATACTTAGGATGAATCTGGTAGTGAGCCTAGTATAACAGAAAACCCTATGGGAGGTGGATGTGCTTTCATGAGAGAAAAGGATGTGAACAATGATGGAAAACAACACCCATGGTGACTTTTAAAATATAAAACTCCATCTATATATAGTCCTTTTAAATATTCTAAAAAAGCACATGACAAAAGGATGGGTTCATGGGGCCTACCTGTCGATTGTCGATATGGGTACGGTACTTGGTGTAGTGATGCGAAAGATCCAGATGTCCAGAGGTGTTTGAAAGTGTCCAAAACAGGGTTTGTGATAACAGCCCGTAAACAACTAACAATGTTTATATATAAAACAAAATTAAAAAATGTAATTAATTCGATATTTGGGAGCCATAAATGAAATGGGTTTGAAAACATCATTTTGGCGCCAACTTAAAAACTTTCCAAGTAATGCGAACGGCTTATAGACAATTTTCTCTAAACCTTCTGATATATCGGTGGTGAAATATGAGTTTTCACGATAGTGTTGGCTACAAACTTGAGTTTTGTCGACACTATCGGTGAAACTCATCAAAGTTTTCTGATATAAGAACTATCAGCAAACTCGTATAAATATTTCGATACATAAACCATCGCCAAAATTGTAAAGAACTTTGGATGTGTCGGTGATGAAAAATGAGTTTTTCGTGATAGCATCGGCTTCAAAAACTTAATATTTCCGATAGTGTAGGCTATAAACGTTGAGTTTTGCTGGTAAATTTGGATGCAAATACTGATTTTTTTCAATAGTGTCGACGAAAAATCGACAACAACTTTTGATGGAAATGCTGTCAAAACTAGGAGAATTAATCCGATAAAAAGCATCATGGGTGAAAGCTAAGTTTTTTACGATAATATCAACAAGAAGCAGTGAGCTTTTCTGATAGTGTCAGTTGAACTCAATAAGAACTTCTGATGTAACTCATTAGAAAAACTCAAGGAATTCTTCTGATAATAATTTCCACTTGGTTAAAAAACTTTAAAAACTTGGTCAACAAAACAACTTCAGCAAAAAGATTCAAAAGTAACTCGCAAGTGAGCTGCGATCGTGTCACCAGAAATCACTGAGTTCGTCCAATATGTAGGTGAAATTGGCCGAGTTGATCCGATCCATCGACAATACAGGATGAGTTGACCCGATGCGTTGGATAAAATTGTTTAGATCTTTCGATGTGTCGATGAAACTTGTTGAGTTCTTCCGACATGGCAGAAGAAAAACCTAAGTTTTTTAACTTAGTCAAATGAAATTTCTTTCCAAATTCAAAGAAAAACTAAGAGTTGGAATGAAATCCTCTAGAAGTAAAACTTTTCTAAGAAAGTATTAAGGTAAAAAATGTAAGGAGGGGCCCTAAAAATGTAAAAAACATTGGGGAAGCAGTTGTAGCAGCAACAACAGGTCACCCCAATTTCTTCAAAACATACCGACTGTTGAGGGAGAGATTCTTGTGGAATGGGTTGAATGATGATGTATGAAGTAAGTTAATGAATTCCCCACATGCAATAAAAATAAAGTTGAGAACACTCATCCATTTGGCCTCTTACACCCTTTTCATATTCTAGAAAAAAAATGGGAGAGCATTTCCATTGACTTCATCACTGGTTTTCCCAAGGTATTTGGTAAGGATTTCATATTTGTGGTGGTGGATAGGCTCACTAAATTTTCTCATTTATTTATTTTTACTACCACTTTCACTACTGCACAAGTGACTAAACTATTTTTTAAAGAATTTTTTCAGATTGCATGCCCTTCCTAAGAGCATTGTTAGTGATAGAGATAGCATATTTTTTAGTGCATTTTGGAAAGAAATCTTCAAAATGGTGGGGAAAAATTTGACACCTAACACAATATATCATCTACAAAATGATGGCCAAAAAGAAAGGGTGAATCAATGATTGGAAGGATACTTGAGGAACTATGTTAGTGGACAACAAAAAGCATGGACAAAATGGTTGCATTTGGGTGAGTTTTGTTACAATAGTACTTTTCATATGTCCATTGACATGTCTCATTTTCAAAAAAAATTATGGTTATGATGCATCTGCTTTTATTAGCCACAATTTTGGTCATAATAGAGCTACACATTCTAAGGATTTGATTGAATAAAGTCAAGAAATTTTGAATGTTTTGAAAGATAACTTGCAGGTTTCCAAAAATCAGCAAAAACAATATGCACACCAACATATAGTGGAGAGGCATTTCCAAGTGAATGAATTGGTGTATTTGAGGTTTCAGCCCTACAAAAAAACCACCTTAAAGGGTAAAAAATTGAAAGCAAGGTTTTATGGTCCCTAAAAAGTGATTCGAAAGGTTGGATAAGTGGATTGTAACATCCTGGTTTTGACCCTGTGGTATTTTGATTGCACATGGTGAAAATATTGTATGGAATCATGGAAAGGAGGTCAAGGCCAAGGCCCTACCATTGATTGATTTTTTTTTACAGGTGATCAAGTTTGATGCCTACATTTTATGGTGCTAATTCAAGCACAATATATATATTTGTGAATATCATTTAAAATGCAAACTAATAAAAATTACCACAACTAGCTATGCATCGCAATGTTAAAGAGATGGGGGAATCATTTCAGAAGGAATAGGGAGGGGGAATTCTTAACCTCGAGGTATTTGGGGAAAATCCATGTGTGAAAAGGAAACAACCAACAAATGTTTGCCCATTTCCCCTCATGCACTCTCATTTTCATCTTCCCTCATGTTGTGGGGAGTAGCGAGACGTTTGGATCATCCATCCTTCATGCTTTTAGTTTCTTGATTTTTGTTTTTTGTTGTGCATGCCCAGTCCATCATCTGGATTTCACCCAAAATGTTGTGGTCAATTCTAATCGTTCCCTATTTTCATCCTGTGCAAGCGTGTTGTGCGTTCGTCGTTTTTGTAGAACTGTGTTTTGTTCTGTGTTGTTCGCCTATTGTTACCATCTTGAGCGTGGTTGTGCAATGGTCTCCTCTATCACAGAGGGAGTGGAAGCTTATTTGTTGTGTTTCCATTGTGCTCTGCTGTGTCTGTGTATATCTTTTCCTTGCTATGAACTAGTTTGGAGTGGAATTGGATGTGAACTAGCTTGATAAACCTAGTGCAGGAAGGAACCTCACAAATAGATCTAGAGGGGTTGGTTTTTCTTCTTTGCACTCCTTGGACATCACTGGAAGGGGAGGCATAGACTGAGGGACTGTGTAGAAGAGAAAGGGATGCTTCCTTGTGTTGGATGTGTAGATGTTTTAGGATCCAATCCTAATCTAGTGGAGGTGTCCACAGCTCGGTCGTTGAGCTCACTAGCTTAGTAGTTCAAGTTTTCCAACTCATTTGCAGCCGGATAAAGCCATTTGTTAGTTGGCTTGGCTGGTCCTTAATGAGAATGTTTGCTTGAATGACTACAACCTGATAACCCAACAGTATATTGCCTGGTTTTTTTATAGCCTAATAAACCCAAATTTGTTGGCTTGGATTTGTTTGGTTGGATTCTTGGCTATGGGTGAGCCAGCTAGCATCCCTTATTCCTTGTGGGAATCATGCCTAGCTTGGGGGTGGAAGTGCTGTTGAGATATTGATGAGTGCACTAGCCTATGGTTGGGTGGAATGTTGTAGTGACGTAGCTGGTTGCAGAACAACTTTTTTCAAAGATAAGTATCTTTCAGTTAATCACTGGAAATTGTATTTGATTCATGAAATATGATGAACCTATTTAATGTGTTGAATTGATGAATTGATTCCTATTTATAATTGAAATTGTATGCATCTATATATGTTTCGTTCAATGCATTCTTAAATTATGTTATGGTTCTTAGATCGTTAGATTGGTGATGGCCTGAATGATCAAATATGTCCAAGAATTCTGTTAGTAGGTTGAATTTCCATAGAAATCTCCTTTTGGAACTTGTGGGATGCGAGATGCGGAAACTACCTTCTCTAAACTCTATTCCCCACAAATTTTCCTTACGCAACTCACCTTCCACATGCAATAAGCAGGATGCAGGATGCGGGAATGTGGGAATACGGGGTGCGGCTACATGATCTCTAATTCTGCAATTGATTGTTTTCGCAATGGTCTATTCTGCATGTAGGATGCAAAATGCAGAATGCGAAATGCAGAATGCGGGATACGGGACCGCAATTTCCATATTTCCCAGATTCCATAGACTCAAGTTTTCTACACTGTTGATTCTTGCGGGATTTATTCTCTACCATCGATTTGTTTCCAAATGTGGAAATAGATTGTGACCGTTGATTTTTATGGTGATGTTTCTCTGTCGTTCAATCTCCTCTGAGAGTTTCTTCGTGGATCGTCGAATGGATCACTGACAGGATCAATTTCTCTGCTATTGGGAAAATAGAGAATGTTTACATAGACTTGAATAGATTCAACATCAAGTTGGATTCTCATTCATCAAATGTGTGGGACTATGGTTGCGTTTCGCCTCTAAGGTGGGAGGGGACGTGATAGTATTGTATAAGAGATGTTGGTTGCAGCGCTAGGGCCTAAATGGGCCATGTTGAACAGTTAATACAGCTCAGGTTGTATATTTGGGGCCTCAAAGGGGCCATGAGAAATCCACCTCCGTGTTCAGAGAAATTCAGCAGGTTCAATAGGGATTGCAGGGTATCGAAAAGATGAAAAATGGCAATGCATGTGTGCACCATATTGTGCATGGCATGGAAAAGAACACCTAGGTTGTGATTTGACAGAGCTTCTAGTTGTAGCATTCGTATAAATGTGCCAAGGAAATTGGTTTCAAAAAGAAAAATACCACAAGAAAGAGTGTTATTTAGAAGAATTGCTAAACTTAGCCAACCCAACAAAATGCATCGTGACCGTTCATGCTTGCAATAAGCCATTGGTAAGTAATTTCTTTTGATTTATGAGATTATCTAACAAATCATGTTGTTAACAGATTTTGCAGAGTCATAGTGAAGATTGAAACATTGTTCTTGGTCCGACCAAGAGGGTCAAAGAATATCAGCGCCAAGAATATTAATAGTATGGATGATGCACAGGATCCCTGTGGACACGGGCAAAATGCTATGGGGGATGTGGAGGACCCCATTTGCACAGGAGTTTCCCAGATGGGGAAGGGAATGTAAGGCCAACTTACAATATCCAAGAAAATGAAACTGAAGCTGATGGGAATAGGGAATAAGAGATTTCCCCAACTGCTACAACTACCATAAGAATCCAGAGGGTATAATTGCAGAGTTGCAAAGAAGAAAATAAAAGGATGGTCAAGGCATTGGTAGAGAAAAGATAGATGAATTTAGTCATGCTACAGAGTTTGGTAGACCTCTAAAGGCAGATAAACTCCGGCCATCATTTAACAGAGGTAGAAGGGAGAAGGATAAATTTCCATAAGAAAAAGTTGAATATTAACCCAATGAAGAAAGGTTTTAAACCTTCTCACCTCCTGAAGTAGTAAAGGTGGCAATCAAAATATTAGATTGAGCCAACCAGAGTGATGAGGGAAAATCCCAAGAAACCACTCAAATGTTGGGGATGTGAAGGAACCCATCTACGCAGGAATTGTCCACTTGAGTATGGGCATGAAGGTCAAGTCCCTAGTACCCAAGAAGTTGAACTATGGGTCAGGAAGCAGGGATCATTCCTAAAAAATTGTGCAGTGTTAGAAGACCACCAGGAAGGTCGTAATGCAACTGTGGTGGAAGTTGACGGTGAGATTGTTGAACAGACAATTTCTGTTTTGATTGACCCTGGATCGACTCACAGCTTTATTACTCTTGGATTTGTTGAGATTTGCACTTTGAAGAAGTCAAAGCATTGAAGATCATGTTTATTCTAAATAACCAGTGGAACTAAGAAGAAAGTCAGTGAGGTGGTAAGGAAATGTCCATTTGTCATGGATGGTTAGTCACTTGTGAAGATTTGAATGTTCTGCCACTTGGATCCTGTTAACACTGAAAATTGTTCCTAGTCTTTGTCTGTTGTTTTTCAAAGGTTTATTGCTTATTTAATTTTCATTTTGTTTGTTTTAAGTTTTAATAATTTTAAAATGCATTTTGTTTGTTTTATAGGTTATAGTTTGTTTTTATTGATTTCTTTTATTTATTAAGTTTTGTTTTGGCTTATTATGTATTATATATCGTTCAAAGGCTGAAAATGATTTTTAAATTAAAGTTTATTCTAAGGTATATGTTCAAGTCCTAACCCTTGTTTTGAGCTCTTTGTTAAAAAAAATCTCATAAGGAGATTCCTGTAACCCAGAGTTCATGATCTTTACAATAAGGTGTTGCAAGAATCCTGAATCATTTGGAAAAGTGGTGGATTAAGGGTATGTCGTGGTCATTGCAGTCAAAGATAATGGGAAGTATTTAGACACCTATTGAATACATTATGACACCTATACATAACCCAGTTTCATAGATCATGACAAATGTATGAAGTTGAATGAATCGTTGTAAAAATCATGGTTTTGAATATTACGATTTTTAGTTTTGGTTATGAGTCTTACTCTTACATACATGAAAGTTGAAAATATTTAGAGTTCCTAAAATAAGTACACAAAGCCAAATTACAGTGAAATGTGGCTAAGAAGGCTTTAAGAAGAAAAAGAGGTGCATAGTTATGCTCTGTTTTTTCTATTTTAGTCATTGTAATTGAGAACGGATTACGAGACAATGGATATGAATTTCATAAATCCCAAAGAGGTTTGTGTTCATTGAAGATTCATTCATAAAAGCCTATATCATTTTTGCAACATTTGTCATTGTTTGAGAGATTAGAATTCATCTTTGTGGCCTATTTTTTAGGGTTTGAATTATTTAATAGTTTCTTGTTTTAGTCACAAATTTCCAACACGTATTCCGATCAATTGAAGGGGAATTTTTAAAAACCAAGAGATATTTTTGTTCTTCATGGAATCATGTAAGAAAAAATCTCTCAGGTTTTGTACATATAACATGGATCAAGAGATATGGAAGCGTTTGTGAGACTCATTTTTCAGAAAATTTGTTAAATTTCCTAGAGTCCGATTTGCTATTTTTGGGTTAATTGTCTTTAAAGATTTTCAGTTAGCATGTAACTAATTGATTTAACTGCTTCAAAGCTCGACCTAGAAGGTAGTTATGGAACTACAATACCATTGTGATGATAGAAGGAAGACAAACATATAGTTTAAGGGTTGGATTTTTATTGCAAGAAGGGCTTGTATAGCTGGAGTGTTTTTGAGGATGTATATTCAGAATGTTACAAGATAACTCTCATGTAAGTGATTTGAAGACTGAGATCAATCTATATATAAATATAAGACATTTTTATCTTATATATTGTTTTTATTTATAGCCTGGTTGACCACACAATTTATGCCTTCATTTCTTGTTTAAAGGTTTTATTCATGTAAATGCTCATGTGTTGTGGACAAAAACGGTACTATGTTTTTATATTTATGGTTTATATTCATTCTTTATGCCTATTATCTCAGTCCTTCATACCATGTCATGATTCAGTGTTTTGATTGGTCTGTTGACAATTTACCTTCTTGTGGATGGATTTTCAAACCAAAAAGTTACTGAAAAACAATTAAATTTTCCTTTTTTGTTTTGAGATTGTTCTAGCTTGTTCCCGTTGTAGTCTAGGAACAATTTCTAGCACAAACATATTTGGCATTGTTGCCGGGGATGGAAATGAGGATTATATTCCCCAAAAAGAACCACAATGACACAGATATAACTCTTGATGGCAGACAAGAGAAAGACATAGAGATAGACTGCAATCATTTGCCTTGCGACTCCATGATTAAAGATTCCACTGCAAGGAGAATTTTGCTGATAGAAAAATGAAGACGCCAAATGGAAAGACTAGGTATCAGATTATTACTTTCCTCCATGAGTTTTTGTTCTTGTTTATCAGTTCTTTCATGTCTTTCCCATTGCATGTCAAAGTAATCATTTTTTGTTTTGTCTATTCCGATGATCATAAACCTTCAATTACATATCCCTCTTCGGAAGAAGAAATTATGTATTCTTATTTTTTTATTGATGTTGATCCTATTCCTTCATTTGAAATACATGTGCAACATAATATACATATACACATATCTCTTGAACCTAATTAGTTTGGTCATCGTGTAGAGAATAACGCTGATCCATTACCTTCTACCATCTCTGCCGAAACTTGTGAACAACTTGTTGAGCCTCATTTTCAACTCACAGATTTTCATTCTAGACTCAAAGAGAAGATGTTTAAACCTCTTAGGCCCATTAGAGGAAATTTCAACTCAAAATGGGCCTTTTAACTTTAATTCAAATTCCATGTCTTCATGTGTCAGCTAATGAAATTGATTTAAATTTGAAATACCATATAGGTCTTAAACACTTTTTAAATATAAATTTGGGGACAGGTATCATAAAAAAAAAACTTTTTTTATTTGTATTTTCGACATATCTCCCTGTGTTGTTACTCCAATTTCAATTGGGAGAGCTCGTTGGATGCGGAATTTACCTACTCAGCATACTTTTGACGGACCCCGCTACCCGGAAAAAAAGAAATACCTGAAAAAACATGACGATGATGTCATCATCATGTTTTTCAGCTCTTTCTTGTTTTTCGGGTAGCAGGGTCCGTCAAAAGTATGCCGAGTGGGTACTCATTGGATGCGGAATTTAATTCTACATCCAAGGAGCTCTCCCAATCGAAATTTGAGTAACAACACGGGGAGAGATATTGAAAATACAAACAAAAAAGTAGTTTTTTTTCTTTTCTTCAACCAAAATTAATAATTATTATTTTATTATTTTAACTATTATTTTATTAATTTTTTTAGGAGGCCCATTTTGAGTTGAAATTTCCTCTAATGTCCATCTCACTTACATCCTTACCCTACTTAATTTGTTGATTATCTTCCCCAGTTTACTGGAAAAGACCATATCACAACAGAGAAGCATTTAGACTATTTTCATAATTTCATTGATAATTTCGAAATCATGCATGAGGATACTGTCATGAGGTTATTTTTGAAATCCTTTGTTGGAGATGATGGGTTTTGGTTCCAAAATTTAAAATTTGATTCATTTGGATCGTGGGAAGAGTTACATGATGTATTTTTGAAGTATTGGGGTAAGAATAAATCTTATGATCAATTTCTTTCTGAATTTTATAGTTTGAAAAGTGAGAATGATGAGCCAATTACTAAATTTAATTGGAGGTTTCAAAGTTTTTATGTGAGTATGCCTATGAAGATCAAACCTTTGGAAAGACTTGCTATGGTATATTATATTATGGCTCAACATTCATATCTTGTCTTTTACCCGTTAGAAAGGAAATCATCATCTTTAAGACAATTGTTTGAGGATGAAAACGAGTGGAGGAGAACATCCAAGCTTGCAAAATGCTTCGAGATCAGGCTCATGTTGAAGATATACAAGCTTATGAACATGAATAAGAATGTAGTTATCATTCATATTTAAGACAATTTTATTCATAATTTTCATATTTTCATATGAACAAGGATATAAATGATGCTTGTGTTGATTCTTCATATCATTTTGTTGACTTTTTAGATGATAATATACTTTTAGTTGATTATAGTAGAAATTTCCTAGCTCCTGCTATGAGATTATCATGTTATGAAGAAGAATTTGTTTCTCTTCAGCCTCTTACTGTTGTGTTGACGGGCGTATTTGACTAAGCCCGCAACGGGGGAAAACGACCCAGTCCGGGATCCTTAGAGCAGGTTCCAAGCTGTTTTAAGTAGTCGCTCCCTACAGGTTTAAAGGCTCTGTTGTCCTGGGATCCTAAGAGACTAATTAGTGCTACTGATTAGTTGTCAAACCTATCCTTATTATTTACAAATGTTAATAATGGTTATATGTTACAAGGTGTTAGACTATCGGATTCAATCAAATAAGTTATAAATATAGAAACAGAAAAGATATAATATAAACACAATTAATATTATATACAAACAGACTTTCTACACCTTGTACAATCATTTGCAAAAGAAATAAATAGAATGTAATTGATAAATAAGGATCTGATTCAAATGGATTTTCAAATAATATAATTGACAAAAAAAAATGAACAACTAATTATCCTAATCTATTTCCTATCCTGATCAGGAGCACAATTTAATTAAAACTTGTTATCAACTAATACTGATAAATGCTCTGTATATAAACATTTGCGACTTTTAAAGAAATTCAACCGTAGAAAATTCATACAAGCATCCTTCCATATAATGTAACAATAATATAGATTATTAATTACAGAATATGTTATACCAGCATAGCTAAAAACAAGAACAGTCGATACCTAATAGATTTATCTTCGCACAATTCATCAAAGGAGATTAAAACAAGCATAGTAATATAGGAAAAGCAAATACCAAAAAATGAAAGATATCATATACCACATATAAGTTTTAAAACTGTGAATGTGATTCAAACATCACCAGCCCAGGACATTGTGACGACTGACAGATAACTGCCTAGCAGCCCAAACAGTACGAACCAGCAGTTCAGTATTTGCATCCCCAAAGTATCGACCATCGATCACAGCCGCAAAGTTTCGATCTGAGAGAGAAATCTCTCAATCCAGTCTCCTCCCTTCTAACAACATACAATCTGCTTAAATAAACAACAATCAAAAGAAATCCAAAACGAATTCAACTCTGTACAGGCGAATTTCTGGAAACAAACATTTTGTTGCCGGCCGCAACTGCCAAAATCGTGCTGAAAGGATCTCTGAAATATCCTTGAATCCATCATTTTCTGGCGAAATCCCCCTGAGTAAAGCTAAATGCGTCTGTTCTGAAGAAAACCCATGTGCCATATTTTTAAGATTCGCCTCCATTTGCTCACAATAAATCTCGGAAAATCGCCTGTCAGTTGAGAACGCGTTTCTATTAACAACTAAGAAGGAAATTCATCTCACGGCAGTTTCGTTCATCTCACAATTCCAGAATCATAACCATATGCTCCAATCCAGCAACGAACGCCCCTTTAACCTGCATCATCCAAGAAAAATCTTAAATGTAAACCAATTTTAATATTGCGATTGAAACATATTCTATTTTCCACTTCACGTTTAAACTGCCCAATAACAACATAATCACCATGAAAGATAAATGATGAAGCATAGGATACTTCCCTTTTATGCTGGCGCATTTTGAGAAATCTCAATAATACAGCAAAGATCGTGTGGTGAAATTTCAGAATGACGTAACCATTTTCTTCATAAGCTGGTATGTTTCCCGATTCTTGATCGCAACTGTTCTTGTATCCCTGCAATTTCATCGCCCTAATCTATGCAAGAAACTGATGATTTGGATATACATATCAATGCATACTGTAAACCATTTATAACCGGCCGGATTTTATGATGTATCGTGGCACTCTTTGTTTAACAGCTCGGCGATATAATAATAACTTATTCTTCGGCACAATCCTCAACATGAACTTTGCGCGCTATTTACATGCAGTACGTGAGTTGTTATGAACCCGCATTTTGAATAATAGATTCTCTTTATGCTTTGAGCTTCTCGTGAGGTGGCAATAATATGATGTCCATTCACTTATGGATATTTATAAAACAAGATATGGCATTAATTACAAAAGTGTTGAAAACATCATATTTTAATTCATATGGAGAACATCCAATAATATTCATGGTTATTTCACCCATGTAAAAAAAATATCCACCAATATTACCAATACTGAGAATGCTCATATTATTTGGACTCATGCATATTCCAAAAGATGTAACTCTCAAAGACATCCAAGTATCCATCCTTGACCTTTTGAACAAAATGCATTCACATCTTACTGAATAATAGTTTTAACTTCGACCTCTACACGCAATAAAGATGACATATGAGAACCATATAAAGATAAGGTTATGTTATTGAACAAAAACCTTGAAAATATAATGTGAATGAACTTTGATAAGATGGCAAAAGTATAATAATCAACTTTTCAATTCCAAAACCTTAGCAATATTTATGATAAAATCACATCAAATAATCAACATTTGGATAAGATTTCAAGAGTAGCTTATGATAAATCATCAACATTTATCCCTTGATTCTCAATGTAAATCCTACTCATAAAAATTTCAAAGAAGTGATTTTGTTAACTAATTCCTAGGTTTGCAAAGATTTTCTTTAAAAACATTGAATTTCATGTTTCAGTAGCTGCTAGAATGTCACCATTTCAGTAGTTTTTAATTCTTTAAGTTTGCTATATGAAATTCAAACATTTCATCAAAAATAAAATACGATTTTGTTTGATGAAATAATGTTTTTTTAAGGCTGTTGGGTAGGGGCACAACATGTTGATATAAGAAATAAGCTTCCATTCTTGAATTATGGTCACTTTCAGAATTTTATTTGTTCAAGTTTTGGTCAAGGGTTTTATTTAAAGGTTGAGAAGCAGTTTGAAAAGCCCTTGGTTTCCGTTCTTGAGCCAAAGTTTAAAAAGAACAAAAATGGAGAGGAAGAGAATGATTCACTTTATGATGAATAGGATGAGGAAATTGAAGTTTTAGATCCGAAATTTCATGATTAGCGGAAACCGATTGTAGGTGAATTATATTCCAATATTTTTATTGAACAAGAAAAAGTTCTGAATTGATTTGACTCTCAAATTGATAGAAGCCAGACTGTAGATACTTTGAATATAATATTATATGTGTCTAATAGCCATGGTTGTGATAACTTTGCTGCTCAAAACCATTATGAAAATATGCCAATTTTTATGGATATAAAGAAATACTACAGCCATTCTTTTGGTCCTCATTATTTAAGGAACACTCTTCAAAAATCAGTTAGCTTGGGTTCATGGAAGATATAAAACAAGATAACCTCAACATAGTTGAATATTTTATATATTGTTCTCTTATTTCATTATCTCATGGAGTATTGAGAATTGAGGAAACCCATTTGCAGTCCATTCTTTTTTAACAACATGAACGAATAATTTTGCATGAGTTTCATGATCACGTGGCTTCTTGGATGGAGTTGTATTTTTCAAAGGTTTCTAATGCTCTAGCTTTTGGCATACTTCCTATTTACAGCCGTAAGTATCAGCTGCCTATAGACTCTTTATTACAGTTATCACATCTTTTGTGGGTCTTCTCAAACAATATCATGCATGGAATTATGATTCTCAGTCAAATGGTTTCTTGGCTTCACTGGAAGTATGATTACTTGATCAGGTTGTTTCCTCCAATTAAGAAGTAGGAATAAATAGCAGAATAATATCGCCATACGAGCATGTAGATTATTTTCAGTATGTTGGCTTGTAGCAGTATTTTATCATTTAAGAGGTAGGTGTTCAGAGTTTGAGAAAGTTGCAGAGATTTGGTAAATGACTCCAATTGCCCAATGGAATTTTTGTAGAATAACAAGGAATTTTCAGTTAATATGGTAGAAGGCACTGGTCTACATGTTCTTGAAACCTCACAAGGACGATTTCATCCCTTGGTAGGAGCTAGATGTTAAGACTGAAAATTGTTCCTAGTCTTTGTCTGTTGTTTTTCAAAGGTTTATTCCTTATTTACTTTTCATTTTGAGTTTGTTTTGAGTTTTAATAATTTTAAAATGCATTTTGTTTGTTTTATAGGTTATAGTTCGTTTTAATTTATTTCTTTTGTTTCTTAAGTTTTCTTTTGGATTCTTATGTATTATATATCATTCAAAGTCCAAAAATTCTTTTTAAATTAAAGTTTATTATAAGGTATATATTCAATGCCTGACCCTTGTTTACGAGGCAATAAAAATGAATTTCAGAAATCCCAAAGAATTTTTTTGTTCATTGCAGATTTATTCATAAAAACCTATCTCAGTTTTGCAACAGCTTTCATCGTTTGAGAGATTCGAATTCATCTTTGTGGCCTATTTTTGAGGGTTTGAATTATTTAATAGTTTCTTGTTTTAGTGACAAATTTCCAGCACGTATTTCGATCAATTGAAGGGGAATTGTTAAAAACCAAGAGAGGTTTTTGTTCTCCATGGACTCATTTAAGAAAATGTCTCTCATTTTTTGTATATATGTCATGGATCGAGAGATATGGAGGTGTTTGTGAGACCCATTTTTCGGGAAATTCGTCAAATTTTCCAGAGTCCGATTTGCTATTTTTGGGTTAATTATATTGAAATATTTTGATTTAGCATGTAACTAATTAATGTAGCTGCTTCAAAGCTCGACCTAGAAGGTAGATATGGAACTACTCTACCTTTGTGATGATAAAAGGAAGACAAACATATAGTTTAAGGGTTGTATTTTTATTGCAAGAAGGGTTTTTGGAGATGGAGTTTTTTTAAGGATGTATGTTTAGATTGTTACAAGATAACTCTCATGTAAGTGATTTGAATATTGATATCAATCTATATATACATATAAGCCATTTTTATCTTATGTATTGTTTTTGTTTATGACCTGGTTGACAACACAATTTATGACTTCATTTCATGTTTAATGGTTTTATTTATGCAAATGCTCATGTGTTGTGGATAGAAACAGTACTATGTTTTTATATTTATGGTTTATATTCATTCTTTATGCCTATTATCTCAGTCCTTCATGCCTTTTCATGATTTAGTGTTTGTATTGGTTTGTTGATGATTTACCTTCTTGTGGATGGATTTTCAAACCAAAAAATTACAGAAAACCAATTACATTTTGCTTTTTGTTTTGAGATTGTTCTAGCTTGTTCCTGTTGTAGTCTAGGAACAATTTATAGCACAAATAGATCATATGATATACTCATTTGGATGGATTGGAAAGGAGCACATAGAGAAAATCTAGATTGTTACAACATGACTTTTGAGTACTTGGATGAAGAAGGAAACATAAAGATTGTGAAAGGCATTGCAAAAGTGATCTCTAGAAGGAAGTCTTCAGCAATGCAGCTGAAGAAGTTCTATCGAAAAAGTTAAAGAGTGTATGCAAATCATATTTTGGAGGCAACAGAGAATGAAGATCCTAGGTTGGAGGACCTTCATGCGTTGCAGGAATTCAGAAATGTTTTTCCTGATGAGATTCGAGGGCTTCCTCCAAAGAGTGATATTGATTTTACAATTGAACTTGTGCCAGGTAAAGCACGAGTGTCTAAGACACCCTATAGGGTGAGTACACCAGAAATGATAGTGCTGAAGGTGAATCTACAAGAGTTTTTGGAAAAGAGGTATGTTAAGAAAAATGTGTCTCCTTGGGGAGCACCATTCCTAATTGTGAAAAATAAAGATGGTACACACAAGATGTGTATTGATTTCAGACCGTTGAACAAAGTCACTGTGAAGAACAAGTAAGGATCAAGGATGGAAATGTTCATAAGACAACCTTTAGAGAAAGGTATGGATATTATGATGTTGTAGTGGTATCATTTGGTTTCACAAATGCACCACACACATTCATGTGCCTCATGAATAATGTTTCAGTAAGTATCTGGACATGTTTGTTTTTGTTTCCTTGATGGAATTTTTATTTATTCTAAGAATGAGGAAGAACATGTGGAACATTTGAGGCTGACTTTGAAATTTCTCAGGAAGCATAAGTTGTATGCAGGTTTGAGAAACTGTGACTTATATGAGTATAGAATTTGTTATTTGGGTCACTATATCTCAGATAAAAAGAATATATGGAGACCCCAAAAATATTGAGGCCATGATGAGTTGGCCTGCTCCAAGAAAGTTAATAGATATAAGATATTTTGTGGGACTTGCAGGGTATCACGGGAAGCTCACTAAAGAAGAATCTGTAGGTAAAGTGAAGCATATGTATAGGCTGAGTAAGCCTGCAGGTGAACTTGTAGTTCCATGAGGAAGTGGCCCTTTTGTGTATGGGAATGCATACGGGAACTTCCTGAAGACTCGGGTAGGATGACCTGAGTAGAGGAGCATGGTTGTGCCCAATGAAACCCAGGTAGGAAATCGCCATATGCCATGAGAAGGATCTCATGACTGGCAACAGATTTTGAACTTTAGATTGCATGTTTTCTATTGATTATGGGATACTATGATCTCATTTGATGGTTCTAAATCATGCTAACAATGGATATGCTTTTTTGCATTGCTTGATGTTTGAAGGTTCCTGTTTACTAACTATGATTGTTTTGTTGATTACAAATTATGCCAGGATGACATGTTGTATGTGGATGTCCAGGTTTTGGGCAGCATGCGTACTTAAGGGATGAGTACTCCCCATTGCAGAATCCAAACAACATGAGGATGGCCTCATGGTTGTAAAAAAACAATGAGTTTCTGCAAGAAGCAGGATTGTGAACTCAGATTTTTATTTTTGAATGTCAATGTTATTAATTGTTTGATATCTAGGAAATCATGTATGCATGAAATAGATTTGAGAATCCATGACTAAAATTTTATGATGAAATCTCATGTAAACTCCAACACAGGTGAGATGGTGAAAGTATGCCTTGGAATACCTAGCTTCTTGAAAGGATGTGTTTGGGATACATAACTCCTCGGAAGGATGTACTAGGTGTACATGGTTCCTCGAAAGGATGTACTAGAATACATAGATTCTCAGAGGAATGTGCTTGGAATAGGTTTGAAAACCTATGATTTCAATTATTTCTATGATGACATCTCATATAAACTGCATGCTTATATGTAATGCAAGTGAGACGATGAAAATATGTAATGTATGTACATGGCTCCTCGAAGGGATGTATGGGGTGTACATAGATTCTCGAAGGGATGTGTTTGGAATAGGTTTGGAAACCTATGATTGAAATTTTATAATGTCATTTGATGAAAATTGCATGTCTATATGTAGCGTAGGTGAGATGATGAGAACATGAATAGGGAATACATGGCTCCTCTGGAAGGATGTACTTGGGTACATAGCTTCTCCCCCCTGCTAGCTAGGAACCGGTATGAATCACTGGGGATGCCCAGGGTATAAGCCATCTGGTTTGAATTCTTTCCACACATATTCATGCCATAAGGGGACTGTCACAAGAGTGGGACCTCCATGAAGAGAATAACCCCTAGGTATTATGATTTCTGGAAGATATGTTCTTGAGCATTAGTAAGCACTTGGAGGAGGTGTTGGGCCCTTAAGCTAGAGCTGTTATTGAGCACCCAGAAAGGTGTTGGGATTTGAAGCGAGGTTGATTGGATCTCGGCTGAGATATGTTATACAGATGAGTATTTGGTTCACTTGACAACTTTTTGTTGATTTTGTGTTAATATACATATGCATGTGATTAATCTATGATTTTTGGAAAATATTGTGAATACTGACATGGGAATTGACTCATTGCTTGGGGTTTGAGAATAGGTATTGTTGGTTACCAAAGACAGTGGAAATGTTCGAAGCTAAGTAGAAGGATTCTCCAAGACTATAAAAATATCTTGTGGTGTGTGTTGAGTCATGCAAGTAAGGACTTGGAAGAGTTCCAGATCATTCCATTCAATAGATAAAGGTGTTGAGGAAGCACTACATTCCTTAAGAGGATGTTGGAGGATGCCATGTGATTGGGACATCCTTTTTGGTTCAAATTTGCATAGCATTGAGGGCGGTGCTAGTGTGGCAATTGTTAAATTATTATAAAGCACTGAGGATAGTGCTATTGAAGGGGGGGGGACCTGGATTTTTACCCCATGGTATTTTGATTGTACATGGTGAAAATATTGTATGGAATCATGGCAAGGAGCTCAAGTCCAATGCCCTGCCATTGATTGATGTTTTCTGTATAGGTGATCAAGCTTGATTCCTACAGTTTATGGTGGTAAATCAAGCATAATATTATATTTGTGAATATCATGTAAAAGGAAAACTAATAAAAATACCACAAATAGCTATGAATCACAATGTTAAAGAGATGGGGGCATGATTTCACAAGGAATAGGGAGGGGGAATGTTTAACATTGAGCTATTTGGGGAAAATCCATGTGTCAAAAGGAAACACGCAGAAAACGTATGCCCGTTTCCCCTCATGCACTCATGTTTTCATCTTCCCTCACATTGTGGGGAGCGATGGGCCATTTGGATCATCCATCCTTCATTCTTTCAATTTCTTGGTTTTTGTTTTTCAATGTGCATGCCCAATCCATCATCTATCTTTCACCCAAAACGTTGTGGTCAATTCTGATCTTTCCCTATTTTCATCTTATGCATGCACGTTGTGCGTTCACCAGTTTTACAGAATCGTGTTTTGTTCTATGTTGTTCGCTTGTGTTACCATCTTGAGCGTGGTTGTGCAATGGTCTCCTCTATCACAGAGGGAGTGGAAGCTTGTTTGTTGTGTTAACATTGTGGTATGTTGTGTTTGTGCATATCTTTTCCTTGGTATGAACTGGTTTGGAGTGGAATTGGATCTGAACTAGCTTGATAAACCTAGTGTAGGAAGGAACCTCACAAATAGATCTAGAGGGGCTTGTTTTTCTTCTTTTCACTCCATGAATAGCACTAGAAGGGAAGGCATAGACAAAGGGACTGTGTAACAGAGAAAGGGATGCTTCCTTGTGTTGGGTGTGTAGATGCTGAGGATCCAATGTTGATCTAGTGTAAGTGTCCACAGCTCGGTGGTTAAGCTCACTAGATTAGCAGTTTAAGTTTTCCATCTCCTTTATAGCCTGATAAACCCATATGTTAGTTGGCTTGGTTGGTCCTTAACGAGAATGTTGGCTTGATTGATTGTAGTCTGATAACCCAACAATATATTAGCGTGTTCGCTTATAGCCTGATAAACCCAACTGTGTTGTCTTGGATGAGTTTGGTTGCATTCTTGGATATGTGTGAGCCTACTAGTATCCCTTATTCCTAGTGGGAATCATTCCCAGCTCAGGGGTGGCTATCCTGTGGAGAGATTGATGAGCGCACTGGCCTATGGTTGGGTGGGAAGTTGCAGCGACGTAGTTGGTTGCGGAACAACTTCTTTCAAAGATAAGTATCTATGTGTTAATCACTGCAAATTGTATTTGCTTCATGAAATATGATGAACATGTTCAATGTGTTGAATTGATAAATTGGTTCCATTTTATAATTGAAATTGTATGCATCTATGTATGTTTCATTCAATGAATTTTTAAATTAAGTTATGGTGCTTAGATGGCTAGATTGGTAATATTGTGAATGATAAAATCTGTCCAATACTTTTGTTAGTAGGTTGAATTGCCACATAAATCACCTTCCATAACTTGCAAGAAGCAGGATGCGGGATGCAGAAAAGGACTTCTCTAAACTCTGTTCTTCACAGATTTTCCTTCTGCAACTCACCTTCCACATGCGGGAATGCAGGATGTGGCTTCACGATCTTTAATTCCGCAAATGATTGTTTCTGCAATGCTCTATTCCACATGCGGGATGGGGAATGTGGAATGCACGATGAGGGACCGCAGCTTCCATATTTCCTCGATTATGCATAAACAATTTTTCCGCATCGTTGATTCTTGTAGGATTAATTTTTCGTCATCGATCTGTTTTCAGATGCGGAAATAGATTGTGACCATCAATTTCCGTGGTGATCTTTCTCCACCTTTCAATCTCCTTTGATAGTTTCTTCGTGGATCGTCGAATGGATCACTGACATGATCAATTTCTTCATTGTTGGGAAGATAGAGAATGTTTACACAAACTTGAATAGATTTAACTTCGATCTGGATGCTCATTCATCAAATGTGTGGGAATATGGTCTCATTTCTCCTCTAAGGAGGGAGTGGACATGACATGGACTATGAATTGGAGCTTCCCATGGGAAGTAAAATTCATACTGTATTTCATGTTTCATGTCTAAATAAGGTTATAGGTTAGCATATTTCAATTCCAAATAATTTACCTTGTTTTGACGATGAAGGATAACTTGTTCTCATTCCAGAAACAATCTTGAGAACAAGGGAGAGAAGGTTAAGATGCACAACAATAAAAGAATACTTGGTACAATTGAAGGATTTTCCAAGTGAGGAATCCACTTGGGAAGATGAAGTTTTTTTTCATCATCCAAACTTGGTATTGCTCGAGGACAAACAATATTCAATGGGGATCTGGACTATCATATCCCATTCCCAACGAGACTACTAGTTCACAATGTTTCACCCACATACTAGTTCCATAGGTTGAGGCATTAAATATTGTAATAAGGGAGCTATGGGACCCAAGATAAACTCATTTTTTCATTTACACATGAAATTTTGTAAAAAAATAATAAATATGGAGAAACTAAAGTGGCATTTCTTCATAAGGACATCTAGATGTTCATGGAGACCTTGGGTTGCTAGATTGTTCCTTACACATGCCATGACTTAACCCCAAATTAAGAATTATGAGTAATGGAACATTCTCGGAAGGTGAAGGGGTGTCAAGTAACATATAATGAGCCCAATTATTTGAATGGTTTAATATGATTAAATCCATAGAGAAGAGGAAGAGGAAAGGAAGAAACTAGGTGCCACTTGGAGAGATATTCCCTACCATTTATTATAACAATGACGGAATATTGTATGACAAGTCAGACCTGATTGAAAAAATGATTATAGAACTATGAAAATATGACATTTCAGTGATAAAATATCCTCCATGATCTCACACTTAGGGTTCGGTGGAAACAATTATGATTTGGAAGAAGACTAAGGTTTGAGGAGAAGGGCAAGTGTCATGGAGGTTACTAAACATCAAGGATGAGTTGGAGGAAGCATATGGGAGTGATTTCAAACTTGGAGGACCATAGGAGGTTTACAAAAATATGTCACAAGTAATGAAAATGGATTTTTATCATTTGAGAATTTTCCTTTGGCATTTTGGAAATCACTAGCTTGTCCATTGCACGGTGACTGCTCACTTACCTTCCTATTGAGCCAATTTCAAGAGAGTGATATTGTCATACAAGTTGGATGTGGTAGAGGCCACCCTAAAAAATAATTTGGATCTTAATGGATTTTATTTACTGCATATAGAAGGCTTCCACTATTCTTGACTCATCTCTCCTCCCTTTCTCTTAATCCCCGCTTCAATATTTCCATATTTTTCCATGATGGCGCACTTGTGTGAATGGTGGTTGCGACCCATTGAGTCAGTTGATTCCAAAGATTGGGTGAATGATTTATGGATCTGTAACATGTGTCAAATACTCTATGTAAGTATAAATCATCATAAATACATATGAAAATGTCCACATTTCCAATCTTTGTTGTGACTAGTTTCCATGTGTTGATTTCCCATTTCAATGGAGTTGTATATCTGATGTATGTTGTGACTTGGTTATGATGTTATGTCTGTTAAGTGAGATATTACTATGTTTTTAATGTTATATGTTTATTATAATCTGTTCTGAACCATTATATACACAATTTGTGAGTCAAAGTTGAGCTTTCACTTGTCATTTCCCTTAAGCAAATATCACTGAATTTATGCATTCAAATATGAAGCTTTACACCTATGCTTCAGAAATATTAAACATACCAAATGATAGTAAATGAAGTGTAATAATATTTCTCATACTCTATTTAATAAGTTGTGAGGTTCACATAGGAGTTGGAGAGCCATCTTTTCTCACACCCTAGGAGGAATTTGCACCATAAATTCCTAGTAATTTTACCATTTTTTCCAATGTTCCCAAATCAAGTTACAGATGTCTATAACATTTCATAAAGTTATCAGAGAGTCTGTTGAGTGTTCCTAAGAATCCCCATATTATTCCCTACCAAATTCGATACCCTCTTGTACCATTCGATTCCCCTAGAGTCAAGACTAGTCAAGACAATTTTTCTCCAAATTAGGCCTTTGTTGGGATTTTTTGAATTGGGTCATTACACATAATGATTCATGAATCCAATAGCTCATATGATGCATGGAGAGTGGCATGGAAACTGGTTCGATAGTAGTGTATCCACTTATAAGCTCAAAGTTTTGCAGGTGATCATAGTATTCCTTTTTCTCAATATGATATCCAAATTCACTATCTTTTCATATGTTTTTATATTTTTTTACCTTTGTGAAGGTTTATAATTTAATATATGTGTAACATCCCTAAGAAGCACCATTATATTACTTATGATTTATTTAAGTTATTGTTTAAATTAAATAAAATTGGCCAGATCTGAAATCCGCCAAATGCTCCCTTGTAGGACAAATGTAATAAAACAATTTGTATTTAAATAAATTTGTGAATAAGGGACAAAAGACATGTTAAATAAGGAAATTGTGAATGCAAGCGTGGAATAAAATAGATTTTTAACCTCAGGGAAGTCAAAACAAGTGTCAAGAGTGCATTAATGGCACTAAACACACCCTGGAAATCAAGGATTTTGATAGTTACGAAAATTTCAAGAGGAATTGGTTGCTTGTGAAATACCTAAGAAAAGTAAATATAAGGAGGCATACGTAGGAGGAATACGTTGGAGGGAGTACGTTGCTTAGTATGTTGGAGAAGATTAATTGTTGTGTGAGTACTTTGGTGTTAGGCAATAATTTCTCACTGGAAGACGGAGTTTGTGACTGAGGTTGATTGTTCTCATCCTTTGCATGCAAGATTTGGATCAGGGGTGATTAAGAGTAGAGAGAAAACTACTCTTAATATATTGTTGGGTGGAACGTGGATGTCCCTACCATATTCAGTGCTGCAGTATTTTCCAGGTTCCATTAAAGTATTCTATTTCATAGCTTGTTTTATTTTCATCTTCTATTTTATGTGAATAGTAGATATTATATTATGTTAGTTCCATTGAATAGAATGCCACGAGCAGATTATTAGATTTGGTTAAAATTGTTGTAGATCTAGTAAAAAATAGCAGGATGTGATAAAGTACCTATGGATTTGTGATGTAAAAAAATTAAGTTTATATGTTATGATCAAAATAGAATTACATAGTATAGATAGATATGGTACCAGTAATGTAGTATATTTTTATTATTAATCTTGTAAAAAGGTATAACTAGACTTACATGTTCGAGTTAAATTCCTTGTGGAACAATTACTCTAGGAAACTATAAGAATGATTGTTTAGATATCACCAGGGAAACATTTTGGCTAAGTATGTCCACCGGACACCAGATCTAAGAAACTTAGTCAGATTGAAATCTTTCCTAGGGTAGATCTATGAATTTCAGGAAATGTAAACACATTACATACATAAAAACAACTCTACTTTTAGGCAATGAAGCACAAGAAACAAGAATGGTTTAGGAAAATAATATAGTCATTTTTCGAGAGAGGAAACTATATTTCTTTAACACAGAAAAGAATTAATAAATAAATAGTTGTACATAAAATTTGCACGAATCCATTTCCTGAGCCTATGGCTCCCACAAGGTAAACCATAGTGCAGACTCTTACCATCAAGTATTTTTTTATACATGAACATGTGTCGTCAAAATGCGGGAGTTGTGTAATATAGAAATTTCGTCGAACAACATAAATAAGTATATTAAATATCAAGAAGAAAAGAGGTTAAACCCTTTCTACATACATATCACAACATAAATAAGTATATTAAATATCAATAAGAACAGAGGTTAAACCCTCACTGCACATAGATCACAACATAAACAATTATTTTAAATATCAAGAAGAACATAGGTTACAACCTAACTACATATGGATATCAGCATAGATTAAAGTAATTTAAAGATCAAAAGAGAACAGAGATCAAGACCTAGCTGCAAATAGCTTGAAGTGCTGTTAAAGTAAATCATTAATTTACACTTAAACACGACAATATCTCAAATCAACGACTTTAACAAAATTTCTTTTATAGGGTAAATCCACCCGTAGATTAAAGTGACTTTAATACTTTTTTAACTTAGTAGATCAGTAAAAATTATAAAAGTTACAAACCCAAGCTCAGGGTTGGAAAACCTCAATCTATAGTTGTAGTACCAGTTACATTTTAAACCAAACAAATTAATAAGTGGGAGGCATACTGTACTAAAAATGTTTGAAATTGCCATTAAACACTTGTAGAGATATATTTAACGATTCAAGTTTATCTAAAGATTGAACTCCTTTAAATAAATACAATCTTCATTAAAATGTATCAAGCTAGTGCTCTAAATTTTGTATGGTCTTTGTCTTGCAAAGTAAATTATTACAACTCAACGAAGGTTGGATAGCCTTGTCTTTTCCAAAGAACCCTAAAATATTCCATCGACTAGAGGAAAATTCATCATGGCATAATTTCTCTTAGTGAAAACACAAATCCCACTTAAAACATAGACATGTATAGATTCCTACCCGACCAACAATAATGACAGGAACCCAGTGAGATACCGGATTTTGGTTCCAAGTAGGTTCCATTAGAGGAAATCAACGAATCCCCATGGATTTTTCAATAATCATTGAATAAAAATATAATCGGGATGGTATATTTCTTACCAAACATTTGGGAAGATGCTGCAACACTAAGAGAACTGGAAACACATAACCTACAAAAAAGCAAAGAGTTATATTTAATGGTTTTACAAATGCTAATTTAACTAAAAAAAATTTAAGGAAGCTAGGAGTAGTTACCTGAATCACGACCTTTAGAAAACTGAGACACATATCTTGTAGGAATGCTTTCCATGATTAGAAAAACCAATAATAAAGCTAGCCTCCTTTGACATTGGTTACCAGTTCAAGTAGTAGTATGATGTAAACCCCAAAATAAAAACCCTGATCATACAGGTCCAGGCTTTCGAGGGAGAAGCATAATAGAATTAGGAACATGTCCTTTAGATTTGATTCCTTCAATTCAATAACAGAGTGAGTATGAAACTACACACTGGAGTAATAAATCATCTTCCAACATGATTTCGCTGGCCTCAACGAAAGGCCAAGAGTCTTTCTCCTTTAATGTGACTGGATAGGTCACAGTTGGCAGAGAGCGAGTTTGTAAACATTAAATAAGCAAAAGTGCATTCATTAATGTATTATAGCCTAGGGTATGGAGAACATGTAAAGATTAAGGTTGAATTGCAAGTGTATGGGTAAGGTTACGCATAGTGATAACATATTTTAATACGATGGAAATCCAAGTTTACTATAGTTAGTTTTGGAGATGCATAATATATCTTTTTATAAGGTTAAGCTCCTCATTTATGAAAGCTCGTGAGAAAGTTTAGGATTGTAACATTTAGATCGGTTTAGAGCTTTGAAGTCTTAAAACCCTTTTCATCCTAGGAATGACTCGAAAGATCTTGGTCACTTCTTAGACACTCCAATTAGTTTTTAGACCACCTGTAATTCAAGTTATTAACTGAGTAAAATTTTTAGTGTTTAAGAACATGGTAACAAGGAAATAGAATATAAATGAAAGTACCTTGTTATGAACTAAAAATCAAATAACTTGTACTCCATTCAATAGCCTCACCTACAAAAGAAGAGGATAAGAGTTGTTAGCTATTAGCTAAGTAAGAAATAGTCCAACCAAGAAAAAAATTTCAACTTGCTAAGATTGAAAACGTTTTGGGTGAGTTAGTCTTATTACATTTTTTCTAAACATAGGATTTAATTCATTTTCTTGATGATATGAAGCAAAACTAAGAGATAATTTTCTTTTAGTGGTAATTTTAAATATGGTATCAAAGCAACATGCTAAACATTGTTTCCTATGGGAAAACACTATTTTTCTTGTACACTCTGAATAACATTCTAACCAGTAAAAGTTTTATGTTTTCTCTGTATGTAAGTTTAAATTTTCTAGGATTGAATGATGGCTACAAACAATGAGAGAGATGGCCACTCAGAAAAGAATGATCACACCAATGATATAGCACCACCCAAAGAAGGTCATTCCGAAGTTAGCCAAGTAATAGAGACTATGAGACACTTAATTGTTGAAATTCATAGTTTTAAGATAGAGAATGAGAAACTGAAGAAATCCCAACAAAAGTAGAAGGAAATCAATGAAATATTACTACAAATTTTGCATGAAAGAAACAATGGAAAGGATCAATAGACTGAGGTGAAGGAGGATCATGAAGTGGATGTAAATGCTGAAATAAAGGATAGTTCCTCTAATGAAACCCAAAGATCTAAATACCAGATAAACGCCGATGGAAAAAGAAAATTATACCATTTGGAAGGGGGATTCAAAAAGATCAAGCCAACCAGCTTTGATGGAGAATAAAAAATTGAAGAAGAAGCAGAAGCTTGGTTGCTAGACATTAAAAAAAATTCAAATATACAACTACTCTAGCAACATGAAGGTATGGATCCCAGTTCACAACCTCAAGGGAAAGGCTAGCATTTGGTGGCAAGATCTAAAAATGTTCAATGGGATGAAGGAAAAGAGCATGGAATGGTAAAAATTCAAGAAACTCTTTAAGAAAGAATACTTATCGGAAATCTATTATGAAAGAAAAAAAGGCGTTTTATGAACTAAGGGTCAGCCAAATGACCATGGAAGACCTTATCAATAAGTTTTTAGATATGATACGGTTTGTATCTTATATCAAATAAGGTAAAGTGAATGTTCAAGGGATCCTAAGTTTCTTTCCATAGTCTTACAAAGATATTATTGAGTTCAACAACCCAAAAATATTAGATGAAGTACTAAGGAAGGAAATAATGTTCTTTGAACAATATAAGCAAAGGAATGATACCCCTAAAGAATGAAAGGATAAAAACAAGGAAAAATTCAATAATTGGAAAAATGGTTTCAAGACACCTTCATTTAGAAACATGCCAAGAAATCAATAGGGAAATCATTACAACAGAAATGATGAGCAGCTGCTGCAGAAAGGTAATAAACCTATCAAATTTGGACCAAAATGGTCTGTTGGAATTCCTAAGGAACCATAGAGATGTTTGGATTGTGGAGAACCTCATTTACAATGAAACTTTCCATGCTTCAATGAAATAAGTAAAGTTATGCATAGCCTTCAAAAATATTCTATCGTTGGAGAAATTGGTAAAATCTTATAGAGAATTAATGCAACCCTGGAAGACCCATAGGAACATCACCAATCTACAGTTGTGGATATTGAAGGTATAATTTATAACCGAAAAAAATCTATATTAATTGATCCAAGGGATGCCTTGAGTTACATCACTCCCAAAATGGTGGAAATTTTCCAATTCACCAAGGTAAGGCATTAGAAACCCTGGTTGGTTCAATTAGATATAGGAGCTAAAGAAAAGGTAACTGGATACATTTCTAATTTGGGAAATTAAACTACAAGATCATAAGACTAGAATAAAATTCAATATTTTTCCATTGGATCTTATGATATGATAATCGACATGGACTAGCTACAAAAATATAGAGTTGTGCTAAATTGTTTCGATAAGACCTTTATGTATCATGTTGAACATAAAGTTGTTAGGACTGTAAAGGGCATACCCAAACCTGTCTCTATGCGGCATATTTCTTCTATGCAATTAAAAATATGTTTGAGGAAAGGCTACAAAATTTGTGCAATTTGGATCACAGACCTACTCCTTAGTGAAAATAAAACTAGCATTGGTGATAACCCTGTTTTAAGTGAATTATTATATGTGTTTCCATAGGAGATATCAGAACTACCCCTTCAACGGGAAAGAGATTTTTCCATTGAACTTATACCCGAATCTACACCAGTATATAAGATATTCTATCGAATGAGAATCCCTCAACTAACTGAATTAAAAATTCAGATACAAGCACTATTAGACAGGGGTTATATCAGACCCAGTGTGACACCCTAGGGAGCATTGGTCCTATTTGTTAAGAAAAAATATGGAACTTTATGGCCTTGTATAGACTATAGGAGACTGAAAAAAGTAACCATTAAAAAGAAATATCCCTTACCTCGTATCAATGATGTATTCGTTCGGGTAGGGGGAGCTAAAATCTTCTCAAAATTAGATTATCGATATCGATACCACCAGATTGTAAATAAAGAAGGAGATATTAACAAAACAACTTTAGGACACTACGAATTCGTAGTAATTCCATTTGGTTTAACCATTTCCCCTGCTACATTTATGTGTTTAATGAATAATATATTCAATAAATATCTAGAACAATTTGTGTTAATCTTTATCGATGAAATATTGATCTACTCAAAGACAGAAGAAGAGAACCAACATCACTTAAGCATTGTTTTACAAACGTTAAGAGATCATCATCTTTACACTAAATTTGAGAAGTGTGAGTTATTTAAACATGAAATAGAGTATTTAAGTCATATTATCTCAGAAAAAGGGATCATAGTAGACACGCAGAAGATAAAATCCATTTCTGAATGGTTGGTACCTAAAGATGTAGCATACATGTGTTCCTTCATGGGACTTACCAATTATTACTGAAGATTTATCTATGGATTTTCTAAAATAGAATATCCCATTACTTTTCTACAAAATAAAGGAGTGAAGTATGTATGGTCTCCAAAGTGCCAAGAAATATTTGAAAATATACAAATATTGTTAACCATGACACCGATACCTAAGGTTGTTGACCCTTATAAATAGTATATAGTTTGTACGAATGCTATTAAAGAAGGATTGGGAGGAGTGTTATCTTAAGAGGGGCATGTAGTGTGCTAAAAATCCTGTAAGTTAAAGGAACATAAGTGAAATTACATAGTTCATAACTTAGAATTAGTATTAGTATTTCATGCTTTAAAAATGTGGCATCACTATCTATTGGGGAAAAGGTTTATATTTTTAACGGATAGCACTTGCGTTAATAATTTATTCACACAATCCAGACTTAGTGCCTAACAAGAAATATGGATGGCCTTCTTGAGTGAATTTGATTTCAAGGTAAAGCACATTAAAGGTAACGAATAAAATCTGGCTAATGCCCTCAGCTGAAGAGCTCATGAAATTTATGAAATAACTATGAGTCAACCAAAAAGTGATCTAAGAACAAGAATACAAAAAAAAAGAATACATGATATTGAATACAATAATTTACTAAATAAGGCGACATTGTAGCTTGTGCAAGCTCAAGCTTGATGATAGGATCTTCCTAGATTAGTTCTTGCAAACCTTGTTGCCACCTATAGCCAAGGATGTCACCTCCAAACATCCCCAAATAGAGGAAGAGGCCATCTTGATGGCCCAACAGAATGATATCATTTACGCACAGTTTGGATACCTTTACACCATCATTCTAGATGCTCCTCGTGTAGGAACCTCCTACTGGTACACATCGGGGGCATCCCATGCCACATATGGCATGATAGGTTTTGTCTCCCACCAATCACATCACCACCTAGCACCACCTACAGTTCCACCACAACCAAGAAACACCACTAGTGTTCCCTACCCAATCCAAGATCCTGAATATGCAAGAATGATGTCCTAGTCCAGAACTACAACCTCTTATGAACAACCTACACCACAAGAGTAGACCCATACACCTACATGGCTGGCACAACAATATGTGGGATATATTCCCACATTTATAGCACCCCTAACCCCCCAAGTCTACTTTGCACCACCCGTGCAAGCCACCCAAACCCCCGCCCCAGCTCCACCTTCTTCTTTGGGACAAGTGTTTACACAACAAAACCATCCCAACCAGCCAACCCCCAATAACCAACAAGGGAAACCTAGAAATAACCGATCCCAAAACCAAGGCAACAATCAACTGTAGGGAGGCAGTCAACAACCAAATCCTCCCAACAATGCAGGGGCAAACCGGCCAGCCCAAAATCCTTAGCAACCAAGCACACCTAGACGTAATGCTACATTGTGCACAAATCAGCCATGCAAGCTGTGTGAGGTATATGGGCACTATATACATGAATTCCCCTTCATGGGTCATGCCAAGCAGGCCATTCACAACAAGGTTCAACATGCTACCAATACAGTAGCCCAAACTCAACCCAATCTGGCACCACCAGGACCTCCACCCATAGTTCTCCAAAAACCATTACCAATCCAAGGACTGGTAGAAACTGCACCCGCTCCCCAACCCAATCCTAATGTTCTGGGGGCACCTCCAATAGCAAAAACAGGTGTTCACCACCTGTTAGCCATGACAGCTAAAGAGGTCAATTTACAGACCATACAAAAATCAATACGGAACTAACACCGAACCCACTAACCCATCAGTGGCATCAACATCCGAAACAACCAATACACCTCTTCATCTCCCCCCTTTTCCTTCGCACCCCCCCCATACGTCGGGTTTCCAACAATGTCGCGGCTAGAGCTGTTGTAAGCTACAACATTGTGGATTCTGTGGCCCAAACACCTACGGATATGTCTACTCTTGAGGTACTTAAAAATTTCCCAACACAACGGAAAGAATTACTAGACGCCATCGGTGCTATAAACCTCTATGACTCCAAGTTTATCACATTTGACACAGAGAGAGGAGAACTACGAATGCCATCAACCATTGTCTTCCAAATCCTGGTATCCATTCGAAATTTGGTTGTGCACCGGTGCATTGTGGACGAGGGGGCATCCATGTGCGTTGTGTCAACCTTAGTCTGGCTGAAGCTTGGATCCCCAATTATACAACCATCCTCTACTACTATGCAGACTTATGATGGCCATCCCACTAAATACCAAGGAATATTCCCACATGTTCCCATCACATTAGTCGGGAAAACAATATTTATTGACATAGAGGTCGTCAATTCTCAATTGGACTATAACCTTCTCCTCGGAAGAAATTATATGTACACCATGAGAGTCGTAGCATCAACTATTTTTCGTCTCATGATGTTCCCTCACAAAGGAAAAATCGTGACGGTTGACCAACTAACTTATCACAATCCGCAAGGGCTAGATGCACCAGCTAATGTTATCCCTACAATCAACACTATTGATCCGCAAGGGCTAACCGCACCTTCCATTCTCATCCCTACGGCCAAAACCATAGTTGACAATAGACCATCCTCCCCATTGTTGAATGTGGGCCCTGGGTTGTTTGCCGATACCACCATGATGGCTTCTTTCCCCTTAGTGTAACCACCGTCGACACCAAATGAGACTGCGGATTTGTGCATGCTCTTATGTTGTACCTAAAATTCAACTGCAGCTGCATCTCCAACAGCAGTTGCAACATCATCCACAGCCGCAGCATTATGCGCAGCCACAACCACAACCCCATCCCCACATGCAACCATAAGGGAGTTATTTGGGCTCCTCCCCTGTTCACACAATTCCCTTCCTCTTTCCCCTGCCTAGTGTCATGAGTAATCCAGTAATGGCTACCTTAAACTTACCTAATTTCACATTGGGGATTTCGGTGTGGTACCTCGATCCACCAGACCAACCCCCAATGCCCCAGGTAGTCTTAACCCCGATGTAACCCATTGCGGTCGAATCTAATCCTCCACCAAGCCCACAAAAACCAACCACCGCACCCACACCCACACTGCCCCACCCAAAAAGGGCCAGGGGAAAAAAAATGAAAGCTACCAGTGAACCTCGACAGATCCCGCCTTGCGCGATCTGCGAATAATAGGTCGATCTAACTCAAAATTGCCCTAAGATTCCCATAATCCATGTGCATTTGGATGCCATGGATACAATGAAAAACTCCCCATGGTTGAACTCTCAAGCGGGCCAATAGTGAGAATTGAAGTTGTTGAGAACAAACCATGCTTGCACTCTCTATGGATTGTATGGACACTATTCTCACCACTACTAGGAATTGTCTGAGTTTCAAATGGCTCTAGCCAACCTTCGACAACATGCCTTTCAATCTAAGATCACTCTGATCGAAGAAGTCCATCCCCCACCTCCTTCTTTAGACAACATGTCCATTTATGTGATGTCCAGTTCTACAGACCCTCTTGTCTCCACCATCACCAATGGTCCATCAAACCTATCTCTTCATTTCTTCCACAACGATGAGGAGATACTTGAAACCTTAATCGCCTCGAATTACCAATGGGACGACATGCACCATCGTTCGTTCTTCCTCCTCGAAGATCTTGTGTCGAAGTCTGACCATTTTTCCGTGGAAACCAAAGATTTCATTCATGGCAAAGTTGACTAGTTCAAGAATCCCATCCCGACACCAGATTCCTTCGAAGAAGGGAACATGTCCAACATCTTGCCAACCATCAAAATCAACATCTCAACTAATCCTGAGGTTGTTGAGGAAATCATGCTGGGAGCATCTTGCTCCTCGATGGAAGTAACTTCCTACAAAGCGCTCTTCCAAGAATTCTGTGACATCTTTGCCTGGTCCTACACTGAAATGCTTGGGTTGGATCCATCCATTGTGGAGCACCACATCGACACATGGCCTGATGTGTCCCCCATACACCAAAAGTAGTGGCCCATCCATCCCTCCAAAGTTTCCATGGTCAAAGCTGAAATCTATAAGCTACACACAACCAACTTCATTTACCCCATTGCATACACCACTTGAGTTTCAAATCATGTTCCCATGAATAAAAAACAGGGTACCATCCACATTTGCATAGACCTCCATGATCTAATTTGGGTGTGCCCCAAAGACAACTTCCCAACACCCTTCATCAATCAGATTATTGATACATGTGCCGGACATGAGGTCTTTTCCTTCATGGATGACTTTTTCGGATATAACCAAATTCAGATCCAGAAAGAGGGTCATTACAAGACTACATTCACAACCTCATAGGGAAAATTCACGTATCGAGTAATTCCCTTTGTTTTGAAGAATACTGGAGCCACCTTCCAGCGTGCCATGACACACTATTTCCACGACCTCATCAACATCACGTTGGTATATCTTGACAACCTCATTGCGTGGTCAAAGAAATAAGTACAACAAATAGACGACTTACGGCAAGCCTTCCTACAATGTCGCAAGTAAAAAATCCACTTGAACCCTTTCAAGTGTGCTTTCTGTGTCCCAACGGGCCATCTCCTAGTTTTCATCATGTCACATAAAGGAATTACCGCTGATCCTTGGAAAGTCCAAACCACTTTCCCTCTAACGTCACCTCTCTAAGTGACGTGTAGTTCAGCTTGTAATATAGTCTTGTCCCTTTTTATTTTTCACTTTTTTTAAGTAAGTATTATGTATTGTTTCCTTCATTGCTCCAGATGGAGCCTACCTCAGATCGGTACATTGGATTTGCTGACGGAGCAAGCAGATGGTCCCCAAACCTCACCTCAGCTACATGGGTCATCTACTCCCTGTCGCATGAGTTGATCCATATCGACTAAATAGGTGTGGGAATTGTGACCAGCAATCAAGCTGAATATGATGGTTTCAATGGACTCTTGTCCATCGCTCTCCAGTTGAGCATTTTCCATCTCAATGTCTTATTAGATCCCAGTTGCTTATCTCCTAGTTGAACAACTACCACTGCGTACATACTCCCTGCCTCTTTAGAAAATTCTTGCACACTAAACAGATGGCTAGAACATTTGAATCCATCACATTAACACATGTTCCCAGAAACCTCAATAGTGTAGCAGATCAAATGGCTAAGGAAACTCTAAATTGGCACATTCATCACTACACATAGGAAACATACAAAACCAACATCATGCATAATCATATATAAACATGCACACACATGTAAAAATACATCACATAGGCATCTCATTTCACATCATCATAAAAAGACTCACATATTAAACCATAAAAAGTGCATTCATGTGTGTAAAAAATATATAGATGTATAAATCGCATGTCCAAAATATGCGTAGTACAAAATGAGAAGCCACATATGCTTTCTTAGCTGAATATACATAGCGATGCAAAAATTCCTAAGTGCACCAACGCAGTAGGAGCAACCCCACTAGATGCTAATATGGCCCAGACTCATCCTCATTTTTAGCACTCAAAATATACCCAATGTTGTGAAAGGTAATCTTAAGGTAACATCAAAAAACACTTTAGAAAGAAACTGGCTTTTCTTTCCAAAGAGGGATCTCTTAGATATAAATTTAACAAGGCTAGATATTATAGTCAACAATTTAAGTTATGCGGATGGTTGAAACAAAACATATAACCATTGGGCAATGGATTCAAAATGGATAAAGATAATCCAAAGCTTCATACATAGAATTTCAACAAAGGCAAGATAATCATTCAGCTACAGTCATTCATTGATTTTCAGGCGATAGGAGGGAAACATGAACAGTCCATCAATATAGAGCATCACAAGATGAATTCCATATCAACTTTTGAGGAAATATTTGTGAATATCTGAAACAATAGCTAGAGCATAACATGTATGGATTATGAAACTATGAAACACTACGTTCAGATATGAAAGAAAACATAATGGAACGTAAACACTTAGGAAACAATCACAAGGAAAGAAGGCACATACTAGAACATAAAGGACACATGAATCTTTGAAGATCAAATACCATATGGCTTTGTAATCTTATTCAAAAATCATAAGTTTTCAAAAACATCGGTCCAATATTATGGGTTCCAACCCTTGATACATCAATTACCTTTAAATTTATAGAAAAATAACCTCTAACTAATCTTGAATTCGAAACCTAATTGAACTCTAAAAATAGAAACAATTACAACAAATTTCCTTCATTTCAGGATGTGGACTACTGAACAATAAGTTTAAAAGTCCCTCCTACATATCTATAATGGTGATATCTGTATGAAATATGGGAGAGGTTTTGTAACTGGCCATGTTCTTGGAAAAACCCATGTCTTATTTACTCCAGATTCACCTCTAGCTCCGTGGAATTTTCCTTTGAAACTGATGACTCAGATAGTAAAATTGTAAATTTCTGGAAAAATAACTTGTGAAGATCTTTTAAATTCTCCCAACCTATGATACTGTGTAAAAAATGAAGGATTATTTTGGATATAGGCCTGTTAGGAGTACAAACCTCTCTCAGTTTTGTAAAATTAAATTCCATTTGTCTGAAACAATTCTTTGAATTCGATGGCTAAAATAGTCCTTTGGAAAACATGAAACCTTTCCTGTAAAACTGACTTTGTTTCTCTTAACTCATAGTACCTATGTGAAAACTGAAAGAGGTTATTGTGTATAGGCATATTGTGAAGAAAATCCTCTCTCAATTTCTCAAAATTCATCTTCATTTGATGTAAACAATTCTTTGCATTTGATGACCAAAATAGTCATTTTGAAATCAGAACATTTTCCCTCTGAAGATGACTTCGAATATCCCAATCCTTAGCACCTGTGTAAAAACTAAGATCGGTTATTGTATATCATCATGTTCTTATGAAAAATCTCTTTCAGTTTCTGAAAATGCTTCTTTGTTTTCCAGAAACAAGTCTTTGAAGTTGATTGGTAAAGTACAAAAATATCTGCAACTTTCACATTTACCAATGGTTCTTTCACCTTAAAATGAACTGTTTGACTTGGATTAATATAATTAATTATTTTCTTATCAAAATTTGTGTAGCCCATGCAAAAGAATCATTTGAAACTTCCACGTTGTTTTAACTTGCCCACTATATAAAATTCTGCTCAATTTTGGAATTTTAACTAAACTGCTCTTTCAATATGCGGAATTTTCTAATATTGTTGATATCTTAGTCAAGATATCACTGACCAAGAAAGTGTCGAAACTTGCACATGGTATAAAAATTCCGCAAATCTCAAAACTTAATTTCTCCTTGCATGTTGATGTAGCGGAATTTTCCTCATCCATGGATTTGTTTAGCTAAGCAATGGATGTTGAACACGTGTTTCCAATTTGACCACGAGCAAGTTTATTCTGCAAATTCTTAAAAAATTAACTTGTCTACACTTGTATTTAGCGAAATGACTACACACTGTTGGATGATATTGATACTTTATCTCAGCAGCAGACCTGAAGAAAGTATTCATCTCCAACACATAATACACTATATAAAGTTTAGGCAGCCATTTATGATGTAGGAATGCTTCTCCGGGGAAGTATACAGTGCTTGGACAGTATCAAGAACGTCTTGAACATCAGGAACATAAAAAATGTGCATTGGATAATATTTAAAAACGCCTCTTGTGTTTAGAGTTTTTCTTTCTTGCCCTATATATGTTGTTTTTTCCATTGATTAATGATCTTTGATGAGAGTGTGGTTATGCATGTCTACACTTGAAGCCATTTCATAAATTTCTGCAATCCATATAGGGTGACAGAATTCATTATAGATGAAGCGGTTGAGATTATTTATGAGGAAATATGACAAAATTGATAAAGAGTATTCATTTCTTCACCGTAACCAACTCCATCTCTCTTGCGCTCTGCCAAGAAACACTTAAAGAATTTCAAATATTTTTGTTGTTTAAAATCATCATCTTCCAAAAGTTATCAACTTGGATGTTGAAATGAAAGAAAATACTTCCGCACGAAACCAGCTGGTGAAATATTTCCACGTTATCCTGCATAAACTTTTCATTTATAATATATCATGTCGTAAAAATTTCAAATCTTCATGGTAATATATCCCACATGCATAAGGTGAAAGATATTTTCATTATTTATAGTGAAAGATATTTTCATTATTTATATGCATCCACGATTTCACTTTATATCAAGGAACAAAATGATATAATACACCTCGTGAACTTTGGCACTTTGAATTTGGTGGAGTAGTTTCACTACTATTGTGTTGATGTTGTCGCCCCTATATGACCAATAGCTCATGGTGTTGAGCTTGGTTAAAAGTTGGCATTGTGCCAAGACAACCTCTTTTATATAAAATAAAACGGTTTATTTTATTTTATAAAATAAAATAAAACCTTTTCATATTTCCAAAATATAATGAACCCTTGAACTCAAGTTTATAGAGAAAATGAATTATCTTTTAAATCCAAGACTTAACTTGAAAGTAATTCTTAGGCTCTTTGAAACTTTTTCTTCATACCAATCCCAACAAATTATTTAATGCTCGAAAGCTTGACACTACCAAATCACCCATGAAATGTTGGAAAATTTGATGACGACGACACCAACCACTGTGAAAATAAATTAGTGCTAACACTCATCATCTGGATCAGTATCATCATCATCTTCCTCAGAGGACTCATTGTCCTCTATAGGAATATCCCCTCACGCCGCTCGAAAAAATTAATCACAGGCCACGGCCGTCCTTCTCATCATAGAGGTCCACTCTAGAGGAACACTATGAATGGATGCAATCAACGCATTGTCTAAATGCTGCTAGCCATTGTCAAAAATCCCCTTAGTAAGCCACACCAAGTGCGAAAAAATAGCCTCTGCATCTTGTCATCTCCGACGAGGGTTCCCCGCAAGGACCTCCGCCTCCGCAATCACGACCACTCGCCTCTGATACGCAGGCGACGGGTGAGGACCAATATCTGCATACACAAAAAACGATGCCATCAGTCTACGCATATAATCATATAAGTATCAACCAGATCAACTACACTAAGTATAAAGATGAATACAAAAACATCACACATACATACCAGCTGGTCCCCATGCCTGTCCTGGAGGTTGGGCCATCTCAGGGTCTCCATGATAGTCTATAGTCACATAAGGTTACTCCTCAATAACGAATGGAAGCTTCTGCGAGTGCTCTAGCCACTCCTCTATAAATAAATGGCCCACTCTACCACCACCCTCTCATACCATCATCTGGCACCACCTGTGCATCCGCGGCTCCCTCGGACCACCATCCCACACTGCTCGATGCGAACGCATAGTAGGTTCTTTCTTAGAAAAGAAACCACATAAAAATGAGCCAAAAAAAAAGACTCCCCATATGCTCTCGCATTCTTCAGCTGACACCGAATAGCCAGAAGGTACATTCGGGCCCACCCATAGTAAGTGCCCATCATAGCATTCTCTACTAACTACAGCTTCCCTCTAGATATCTTGTGGCTCCCCATGGAACCCAAGATACGCAGCATTAGTGTCGCCACCACCCGTGTCGACAAGTCCTCAATGTCACACATCAATATGTGTGATCCATAGACATATGCAGTAGCATAACAGTGCCTATCACATAACTCCTCCAATGTCTCCCCCAAGACAACACCAGTGCCAAGTCACCAACAACTCCCAACATAGGGAGCCCAGTCAAAAAGTATACATCCAACATCGTAATCTCAATACAATGCCCCTGGATCATGAAGGCCTCCTCCCCAATGTCCCAAAATCTTACTAGATTTTGCAGTAGTAGACACAAGCTCTTCATAAGAGGAATCCGCATAAACTTCAGTAATCCATAATGGGCCTGTGCACCATGTGCATTCCCATCCCGTAATACCTCCTCCCAGAGTTCTTTATAGTCTCTCTCACGCCACTTAATCTCAGGCATCTTGCACAAGCAAAAAATAGGTGGCAGCCACAACTTTCAGCAAAAAAAGGCCACCCAGGGACCAGGTCGCACCTGTCTAGCCAAAAAGAGCGATCAGGTCGCTCAAAACAACCTCATACGTGCGAACTAGTCGCTCTTTTACCAACGAAAGGTGTGACCTGGCTCGTAGAGACCCTAACAGGCTCATAGAGGACCCTTAGGTGGGAAAATTCAAAATGTAAACCACTGAAAAGGATATATTTTGCAAGAGCTCTTACCTACAAGTCGTGGATGTTGAAACCGTCAGTCAAAATGGGAGAAATCATCAAAAGAAATTCAAGGACCACCTCTCCAAATTAGTAGTGAACAGTGACAATGGCACCTCACAGAGTGGTCCCCACCCATTTATAGGCCCCATTTAACCTATTTTATTCCTTTTCGCATAACCAAGCCATACAAAGTCCGTTTGGGATGTTGTTTGCACCACTGGTTTTGGAATTCTTCCCTCTATCTTCTAATGAGACCATTGTCTCATGTTTAACAATTAATTTTTAAGACCACTTCCCAAAATATACCTTGGTTTATGTACGACATTTTGATAGAAGTGTGGTCCGACTAGTACTTGCATCACACTTGCCTACTGCAACTAATGTGGGACTTCGGATCATCTGCCTGGAAGGCACATCATTTTATCATTTCAGCATATAACTGTCTAATCCATCCACTGCACCTTACGCGGTTCTCCACCACCCGGAGGGAGGATCATTTATTTTTCATATAACTACCTCCGGACTTGCACTCACAACATATGTAATCAAGTCCATCCACCACAACTCACACACAACTCTCCTAACCTCTGTCCGAGAGCCACCTCGGTTTGCATTCCACTTCCACACCAACTCACGTGCCTCTGACATGATCTATCCCATGTATGTATTGGTATGTTTAAGAGCCATCGTCTCCATCCATACTACACAGATGACTTTTTGACCACTGTCATTATCCTGACATGGGGGCACCATTAGTGCCCCCTCGATAGGTTGACCATACCAGATTTTCTTTTAAGCTCTTTTGTGACTCCTAAAAGAATGAAAATATTGTCGAGCACAGCTGCTTCCTTTCTCGCTCGTTAAAGTATAAGAAATGGCGTCTACATCGTCTCATTTATCTCCTTTTGCAAACTATTTAAACTATCATCTAAAAAGGACCACCTTGGCACATTCAAGCCAAGATCGTTCCCCTCTGCATCCTTTTATGCTTTCTTAGGCAGAGGAGCCAAACTCTATGAAAAATCTCACTATGGGTTTTCGTTAATCTTGTTTCCATCCTTCTCATCAAGAAAATATCGTCGAGCAAACTTGGTTTCGTTCATGCTCGTAAAAGTATTTGAATGACCGTCCAGTCAGTACAGGCTCAACCTTTTCTGGCCTGATTGAACTACCAATGGTAATGAAGTCTCTCATCCCCTAAAGGATGGCAGAGCTCTCCTATGTGTACTTTTATCTTTTTTCGGGCACAGGATACTACCAACAAAAAATATCCCCCACTCTATTTTTCTTCATGATTTCATACTCTCTAAAATTGAAAGCACCATTAAGCATTTACTTTCTCGGGCTCGCTAAAAATCCATGAGATTGTACCACAACAGTGTCTTTAGACACCACCCCATAAATAACAGTTTGGAAGCATTCCCACTTTGGGTCACCTTTGTTCAAAGTACTCTGTGATGTGTCTTCCTTGGATCCCATAAATACCAGAAGTATCTACCTTTCCCAAGTATTTCCCATCTACAGTTGCATTCCAGGTATTATAGCTATGATCCCTTTCCCATGAGTTATTTTCATTTATTGCCTGGTCCGCCCTACCGTCTTAGTCTGAACAAAGGAAGTTTGATTCCCCCATGATTCCCTACCCCTTTTGAACTCCTCCCCCTCCCCCTCCCCCATTCAGTCCGCCAGTCCTTAGATTGCTTCACATCTTTCAATTATCTCCCTCGCGCTTTTGGTCAAGGAAACACCATTTCCTTGGCCAGCTACAGGTCTCCCTCTATCAACGACAACACACCTATTCTATAGGATAGACCCATAGGTCCCTATATATTGGTTTCATTAAACTCATTGATGATTTCCTTGGAACACTTGAGAGGAGTCCTTAGTGCCTCTCGGGATGGTTGTTTCTCACGTGCTCAGCTCCAGCTACATCATCACACCATTGAGATTCGTACAGGGTATTGTTCCATGTAGTATTTGGTTAGAGACCCTAGATGTCACCTGAATCTAGCACATTGATGAGTCTATTTGAGGGACCCCAACAGGTTCATGTCCCTTGTGATTTTTGCGTTGCGTTGGAGACAGTGTTCAGAATGCCCAATAGTGCTTCTATATAGATTTATGATTGATGCAGCATATTTGTACCATAGAGACTCAGATTCTCTATCAGTGGGTCCCTACAACTATGTAGCATTCCAGATATAGCAGGCCATCAGTAATGAAGATATATCATTCCATTAGAATTCCATGGGTCCAATGTAGCAGTTCTTCATATCAGTATTGTATTCAGCCTCTCATTGAGGCAACCACTATTGTAACAAAAATTGTACATGATCATCTCTTATATTATAGAGCTTAGATCACATTATTATTTTGACATCATTATGAGCATGGGGATTCCCACCTCGTCCATATACATGTCACACATTATTTTTACCTCACCCATTAATGGGAACCATATTAATACAAAAACCAAAATCCACCATGCCCCAGCCCAAGAAGCACCACCTCTGCCCAGAAAATCCTATGATGTTCATCGGCCATACGATGAGCTCCTACCCTCACACATCAGGGGGCAATCCGTTAACCCAAAAAATATGTCAATGAGGTCTACATGACCTACACCACCCAAAGACATCTATGTATGACCCCCATTTGACCCCCACACCCTTGCTAAGGCTCAAAAATATGAAAAGGGGCTTAAAAAACCCTAAAAAGAGCCAAAATAGCTCTCATAGGGGATAAAACCTCCAAAAGGGGCTTAAATCCCAAAAAAGGGGCTAAAGCCCTAACCAGGGGATTAAAATAGAAGGTTTCGATAAAGTACCTATGGATGTGTTATGTAAAAAAATAAGTTCATCTATTATGATCAAAATAGAATTGCATAGTATATTGGGATATGGTAATTATAAAGTAGTATATTTTTATTATTAATCTTGAAAAATGATAGAATGAGAATTACAAGTTCAAGTTAAATTCCTCATAGAATAATTACTCTAGGAATATAGAAGATAGATTGTTTAGATAGAACAAGGGAATCATTCCACCGAACATCGTATCTAAGAAACTTAGTCAGATTTGCATATTGCCTAGGGTATATCTATGAATTTCATGGAATGTAAACTATTTACATACATAAAAACAACTATACTTTTAGGTAATGAAGCACAAGAATCAGGAAGGATTTAGGAAAAGAATACAATCGATGTTCGACAAAGGAAACTACATTTCCTTAACAAGGAAAAAAATTGTTAAATAAATTGTTGTACATAAAATTTGCACAAATCCTTTTCCTTAGCCTCTAGCTCCCATAGGGTAAACAATAGTGCATACTCTTATCATCAAGTATTTTTTTTATACATGAACCTGTGTCGTCAAAATGAAGGATTTATGTAGTACAAAGTAATGTCATCAAACAACATAAATAAGTATATCAAATAACAAGAAGAACAGAGGTTAAAACCGAGTTGTATACAGGTCACATCATAAATAAGTATATTAAATATCAAGAAGAACAAAGGTTAAATCCTCGCTCCATACAAATCACAACATCAATACGTATTTTCAATATCAAGAAGAATAGAGGTTAAACCCTAACTGCATATGGATATCAGTGTAAATTAAAGTAAATTAAATATTAAAAGAGAATAGAGGTCAACTCATAGATGGGAACAACTCAAATCGCTAATAAAGTAAATAACTAATTTACACTTAAACACAAAAATAGATCAAATCGACAACTTCAACAAAAGGTATTTTACAGGGTAAACCCTATCGTAGATTAAAATTACTTTAATATTTTTATAACTTAGCAGATCAGTAAAAATTATAAAAGTTACAAACACGAACTCAAGGTTTCAAAACCTCAATATACAAATGCGGTACCAATTTTATTTTAAATCAAACAGATTAAAAAGTGACATGCATACCATACTAAACAACGTTTGAAAATACCATTAAAAACTTGTAGAGATATATCGAACGATTCAAGTTTAAGTAAAGATTAAATTTCTTTAAATAAATACAGTCTTCATTAAAATGTATAGAGCTATAGCTCTAACTTCTGTATGGTCTTTGTCTTGCAAAGTAAATTATTACAATGCAGTCAAGGTTAGATAGACATGTCTTTTCCAAAGAAGAACCCTAAAATCTTCCATCGATTAGAGGGAAAGTCATCTTGACTTCCTTTCTGTCACGGAACACACACAACCCACTTAAAACATAGGAATTTATATATTCCTACATGGCCAACAATAATGACAAGAACCCAGCAAGATACCAAAGTTTGGTTCCACGCAGGTTCCATCAGAGGAAACCAATGAATCCCCATATATATTTCAATCATTAGCGAAGAAAAACGGTATTAGGAGGGCGTATTTATTACAAAACATTTTGGTAGATGGTGCAACACTGGTACAACTAAAAATGAAGAACCTACAACAAAAGGAAATAGTTATATTTAATGGTTTTACAAAATCTAATAACAAGAAAAATACAAATTTGAAGAAGATAGGAGTGGTTACCTGAATCGTGACCTTTAGCAAGCATAGACGCAGATCTGGCAGGATTTCTTTCCACGATTGGAATAACCAATAAGAAACCCAGCTTCCTCTAGTGCATGTTACCAGTTCAACTAGAAGTAGGGTGTGAAACCCAAAAGAAAAACCCTTCTTGCAGAATTTCAATCTCTCAAGGGAGAAGCATAATAGACTTCAGAACAAGTCCTTTAGAGTCGATGCCTTCAAGCCACTGAAAGAGTGAGTACGAAACTGTAGAATTGAGTAATAACTCATCTTCCAACATGATTTTGTTTGCTTCAATGAAATGTGAATATCCTTTCTCCTTTAATGTGACTCGCACAGGTCGCAGTTGGAAGAGAGTGAGTCCGTCAACATTAAATGAGCGAAAATGCATCCATTAATGTATTATAAAAAAGGATACTAGAGAACATGTAAAGGTTACGCTTGACTTGGAAATGTATGGGTAAGAATAGGAATAGTGATCACATAGTTTCATACCGTGACAACTGATGGAAGTTAGGAGAAGCGGGTCCAATCAACAACCCAACAACCGATCCAATCAGCTCACAAAGTGGTTGATCTATTGTCTAACTCACTCATGGATTTCAAATCCATGATAAATTCCATTTCATAAACAAGGTTTCGCAGCTAGCCATAATGTTAACAAACTTGCTCGTTAAATCTGTGAAATGGCTTGCGGACCGTTCGATTAATGTCCCCACCAAATCAATGGTGGACTCCAAAAACAATGACGCGCATTTCATAAATATTTCATGCATACCAGAATTTATTTGTACCGCGCAACTTCTCCCATCGAAATCAATGTCTCTCATCTATCTACTTAGATGATCGATCTTGGTAGTTGATTTCGATCCTAATTCCAGCAATCGCGTCTGATTTCACAAGCTTTTCCTAGGCATTCTTTCATCAAATAAATCAATGTCAGTTGTAGATATGTCGATCTTAGTTGTATATATGTCAAAGATATGCACCCTTCAACGCTTTGTAATCTTCGTTGAATTGATCACGGAAAGGATCTATTCCCTCCAACAAAGCTCATCATAGGAAATTTCTCCTCTTCTATTTATATTAGTTTCTAGAATGAAAACATAAACATACACACACATATATTACAACAATACTCCTGGAGATTGAAACAAAGGCATAATCACTCAATTGACTTCCAGAATAACTCTGTTCTTCATTCAATTTAACTGGAAGTATAATTACACACAACCTCTGCACTCTTACACTATATACAACTATCTATGCATACACCTATCATATCCTATCTGTTACATTCAATTTTTCTTATAACATTCACCAAACTTGTTAGATACGAATAGCTTCAATTTGGACACCCAAGAAAAGAAAATGATA
The DNA here is from genome assembly GCA_001517045.1 of Pseudotsuga menziesii. NCBI lineage: Eukaryota > Viridiplantae > Streptophyta > Pinopsida > Pinales > Pinaceae > Pseudotsuga > Pseudotsuga menziesii. The sequence continues at coordinate 85,003 of LPNX011177966.1, read as the reverse complement.
TCAACAAAGATCTTTCTTTGAAGAATTCCTCGCAGGGTTCAAGGATAATAATGGGAAATTCCCACTTATTACAAAATAGAACTAATCCTATCTATCTAACAAGGAACCCTATCCATTTAGTAGTGATTACATGGCATGTTGACTTATCAACCCAAGAAATATGAGTTGGATGCTCCTGCATCATACTCCTAGGGATGAAAAGAATTCTTCAATAAGTCTTCAGGTTGTACATTGTATTTGGAAATTTATTGATATTTCATCCAAGTTGCATCTTCAGTAGGCTCATTCTTCCATTTGACTAAGTATTGAAAGAAGTTTTTTTCCCTTGTATTCCTTAGAATTATTTTGTCAAGGATGGTTTCAATATGATTTTGTTATTTCTGTGGAAGTTTTCCTCACCAATCTATAGTTGAATCGTCTCAATATGAAGTTATACCATCTGTTTGGATTCCTACATCTCTGAAAGGATACAAATTTGAAACATTCAAAATTAATGAAATCTAAAGGTCTGAAGGAAGTTCAATCTCATAAGCATTTGCAGAAAACTTCCTTAAAACTTTACAAGGTTCAATATTTTTAAGCTTCAATTTATTATAAGTTCCTTTAGGGAACCTTTCCTTTCTAACATAGGCCATCACTAAATATCCAACCTAGAAGTTTACTTCTCTTCTCTTCAAGTCTGCCCTCTGTTGATATTTTCCTCCACTTTCCTATAATCTCTTCTTGATATTCTCCTGCGGCTCATGCATGCTAATTGAAAAGTCTTCACCCTCTAAAATTATGATCCAACCAACACATGACATGTTCACCTTGGAACCCAACAATTTTTCCTTCAGCAGGTTCACGTTCACCGACAAGTTCACCTCAAACAAGTTTTCCATGACATGTTCAACCAACAAGTTTGCATTCGACAGGTTCACCCTCGAGAGGTCCGCCTCAAATACAACATACCAACATGCTCTATGACGGTTTAACTTTTGACCGTTATAACTTCTTGTAACTGAACATAGCAGGTAGTCACCCAAGCATCTCAACATTTTATATAAGCATGTACATTAATGTAATATAGCATCTTTCTAATCATGAAAATAAAAACTTTCATAAAGACAAGAGGGATCACAGAAAAGAAAATCCTTCTAGGAAATGGTGTGATGGTCTTAGTTCAGCATGGAATGATACGTCAGAATGCAAAGCTCAGAAGACATTTTTGGAAAAATTGTTGACATCCAACTTGTTCAACAGAACCCTAGTAGAATCTGATCCAATTGCATCAACCCTTTTTCCTTCGACCTCGACCACTTCGACAGCCTCGACCATCATCGATGAGGAAGAACATGAGCGCATATTACATTCACAGATATGGGTTCATAAAAAATCCATTACATCTAATTGTGGATAATGGTATCCAGAATAACTTCGTTTGTGAAGATCTTGTGAAGAAATTAGGTCTTGTCACCACTCCACATCATCAGCCTTACAATATCGGTTGAATGAAGGATGGGAAGGAAATAAGGATCACACAACAATGTTGACTCTCCTACTTCACTAATCCTTTTGAAGCTAAATTACTCTGTGACATGTAATCATTTTCATAGCCCACACTCTATTTAGTAAACCCTACCTATGGGATTGACACGGTACAAATTAGTCACGGCCTTAGAAGGTGATTGTCAAAATCCGAAGTGAATGGTATGTCATACCAGAGAGACAACCCACATCAACGGTTGCTATGACATCTTCCAAACAAACAAATAAGCTTATCAATCATGCTCAAAATTTCACATTAATCATGATCAATCCTCAACATTCTAGGAATACTGTAGCAACGAGTCAACTCACCGACAAACGCAGCTCATAAAAACAACAACAGATTGACAAATTTCTTGAAGAATACAAGAAACAATTTCAAGCACTAGATGGAGTACCTCTGCACTATCAGGTAAAACACTCCATTGAAGTTTTTCCTGGTTCTTCATTACCTAATGCATCTATTTACAGAATATCCATTCTTGAAAATGAAGAGATTCGCAAAAAAATACAGGATTTCATCGACAAGGGTCATATCCACCCCAATTGCTCTCCTTGTGGAAGTCCACTCGTCTTAGTTCCAAGAAATACAAGACTTGGTGCATGTGCATCGACTATCGGGCTCTGAACAAAATTTAGTAAAGAACATATACCCTCTTCCATGGACTGATGAACTCATTGACAATATGAAAGGTGCTCAGTTCTTTACGAAACTCGCCCTCAAGTCAGGATACCACAAGATTCCAATCGAGTCCATTGATATATGGAAAACGAATTTCATTACTAAGGAAGGATTGTTTGAATGGTTAGTCATGACTTTTGGCTTAACCAATGCACCTACAACCTTCATGAGATATATGTATAACCTTCTACAACCTTTCATCGGTAAATGTGTCATTGTCTATCTCGATGATATCTTGATTTTCAGTCGATCACGGGAAGAACATGTCAAACAACTTCGACACGTTTTTGACACTCTCCAACAACATCAGCTATATCAGAACATGGACAAATGCTCATTTACGATGACTAGAATCAAGTATTTTGGGGATGTAATTGACTCTGTAGGAATTCATGTTAACCCAGAAAAAGTACAAATCCTCAAAGACTAACCCATTCCTCAAAACATTCAAGAACTAAGAAGTTTTCTTTGTTTGGTGAATTTCTATCGACGATTCATACTTGGATTCAACCACATCACATGGCCTCTTCAAATGGACACAGACATAACAACAATATTTTGAACAAATAAAAAACAAGATTTGTACTGCACCAGTACTTATGTTACTTGATTTGCATTGACCCTTTTATATTGAGATGGATGTATCAAACTATGCCCTCGATGTTGTGATCACTCTGTCAGGTGATCTAGTTGAGTTTCATTCTTATACTTTCAGCAACACAGTCAGAAGGTACTTGACGTATGAAAAAGAACTATACGTAAAACAAATATTTATTCGTTCATAGATTAATATTTACCAAAAGATATGGAATATTAAATAAGCCATAATAATATATATAAAATGATGATAGAATAGATATGATTGATATACAATGGTTGGACTTATATATGTCCATTCGTGACTTTCCAACCTACAGTCATGACTCTTTGATAATTATTAATTATTAATTATTAATTATCTGTTAATATTATTTTTAATATTTATATATTTTATGTTCGTTACATTGTCTTCCCCTTAAGGGAATCTTTGTCCTAAAAGATGTATTTGACATTAATGTCTGATTTATTTTAATCTATCATCTCGGAATTCTTTCCATTTTGTAGTTGCGACATTTGAGGAAATGAGCCGATACGAATTACGGATCCCCCAAGAGAATTGTCACATCGTATCTACTGTGGTCCATCCCAGATCTATTTATATCGGAGCTTTGAGATATTTTTGTGGGACAATTCATCTCAAGTGTTGCTTGCTATGTCGATATTTTCGCATGTCCACATAAGTCTTCTGTGAATATTCATTTTGAACTTGCCGTTGGTCAAAATGATGATTATAATTAGGATGTCTGTAAGGTGTAGGTGTTGTTTGTTCTTCTTTCTTTTGGATTGCGACGAAGACTTTCTTCACTTCCTCGATTTGTGCTTCTTGGTTATCTAGTAGATTGTTATGTTTCTGAATCTTTTCGATTCCTTCCTCTTGCGACTTTTTTTTAATTTCTAGCTCCTTGATTTGGTTATGTGGTTTCTGATTACTATTATTTACACACTCGTTTTCTTCTTGCTTTTCTAGTGATTTTCCTTCGAGGTATTCACCAGATTGTTCCCTCTTGCTGTTGTTTTTCAATTTTTTGATTTTTGTAATCAGGGTTTTGTTGTGATTTCTTAATCTAAAAATTTCTTCAGAATTGTTGGATATTATTTTATTACTTCTTGCGATCTCTAGCTTGTGTTCTTTTTTAGAGCCGCTATTTTGTTGTTGAAGAACTTTTATCTATTGTCGATACTGGTCGACCACTGATTCTTGCTCTGTTAATTTATGTCGTATGTGCGTCAGTTCTTCATCCTTGTTGTTAGGGATTTTGTTCAAGCGGATTGTTTCTACTTTGTAATCACTTATTTCTTTCTTTATATCTTGATTTGTTAGTATCTGATTGAAATCACTTTCGTCTTTTAATTTCTTAATTTGGGCATACAATTTTTCTATATGATTTTTCTGGTCGGAAATTATTTGTTCCTTGCGCTCTTTTTGCATATGATGTAATTTAATCAACATTTCCGATTTCATATTTTTGTCTCGTAATTCCTCATTCTCTCTTCGATAATGCTTTAACTTGGCTTCTAATTTCTCTATTTGTACTTGCAAACCAGATTCCATGATATCTAATTTCTTTCACACTAGATGATGATGATCTTCGATTTTGTTTTTCCTTTGACTTCCCCACCTAAGTTCAATCTCACTTAATTTTTAGTATCAATTATTATGCACCTTTTTGATATTTTATTTCCCTTAAGTTTTATAAAATGTGAGTAACTTGGGTGGTTGGGAGGAATGATTGTTAACTTCCCCACCCAGGTTCAAATCTCACTTGCTTCTTTTAATAGTTATTATTATGCACTTTTTACTTTTATCTTTTCTTTTCTAACTTTTTTTTTTTTTACCTTTTTTTTTCTTTCCCTTTTTTTTTGGCTCGTTCTTTTACTTTTATTTTTGGTTTTTAATTTTTTCTTCACTTTTTTTTTTAACTCTCTATTTTTTTTTGGGGGGGGGAGTTACTTTTACCCTTTTTTATTTTTATTTTTTAGGGACAAAGTCCTATTTTTTGGGAAACCCAAAAATTCCAGGAAACCTAGGTGATGCACTTTTTACTTTTTCCTTTTTTTTAACCCTTTTTTTTCTTTCCCTTTTTTTTTCTTCTTGTTTTTCTAATTCAAATTTGCTGCAGTATCCTTCAAATTTGCGGCCGATATCCTTCAATTTTGCAGCCGATATTTCTTCAAGGATTTTTTTATTTTTATTTTTAATAATAATTTATATATATATATATATATATTTCGTCAATTTGAAATCTGGGAATGGCCAAAGTCAGGACTGGTCAAATACCAAGTGTATAGAGAAACTCTGAAATTACTCAGATAAAATCTGAAATTTTGGCTAAAAGCCAGAATGAGCACAAGCCTAAGAAAGGGCTAGCTCTGATACCACTGAAACAAATATTTATTCGTTCATAGAGTAATATTTACCAAAAGATATGGAATATTAAATAAGCCATAATAATATATATAAAATGATGATAGAATAGATATGATTGATATACAATGGTCGGACTTATATATGTCCATTCTTGACTTTCCAACCTACGGTCATGACTCTTTGATAATTATTAATTATTAATTATTAATTATCTATTAATATTATTTTTAATATTTATATATTTTATGTTCGTTACAATACGTCATTGTGAAATTTCTCAAGTAATAGAGACACTACAATATTGGAAAGGAAACGGTGATCCTCACTAATCATAATTCTTTGCAATTCGCTCTGACTCAATAGAAACTATAGACAACCCAACAACTCAAGTGGATTAATTACCTGCAACAATTTCAGTTGGTAATTAAGTATCGGAAAGGAAAATCCAATGCCACAGCTAATTTTCTCAGTAGACCACCCATTAATCTGTTGTCTATAGTGATGAGTATGCATGGTTATGACACCATTACTTAGCCGCAATTGTATTTGGTAGAAAGTAATTTTTCTACAATCTATCATCAACTTCAGACTGACAATTTCTCAACTGCAAAATACTTCCTAAAGGAAATATTGCTATACAAGCTTGGACATATTTGTGTACCGAGCGATGAGCACCGACAGAAGATCATTTGGAATGCTCACTACAGCAATACTACGGGACATTTTGAAGCCACAAAAACCCTTGTTATCCTCCAAAATTATTTCTACTGGCCTTAACTTAAATCTGACGTCAACAAGTACATTCGATCGTGCGTGGTTTGTGTCACTGCTAAACCACCGAATTGATGACAAGGACTATATACACGCCTTCTATTTATATGGACTACTTGACGAGATATCCTACTTATAAACATCAGCATGACATGATACTAGTAGTATTCGATAGTTTTTCCAAGATGGATATACTATACCATGTAAGAAGACTACGACACCACATGAGTTTGCTCAGCTCTTCATTGAACATGTGTGGAAACATTATGGCCTCTCAACGACCATTGTTTCCAACATATATGATATATTTGTCATCACCTTTTGGCACACTTGCTGGAAACAGATCGACATGAGACATTCTTTGTCGACAGCCTTCCATCCATAGACAAACAGACATATGAAGGTTGTAAATCTCTTAGTCGTACAATTCCTTCACATGTACAACCAGAAGCATCGTCGAACATGGGATGCCATCTTTCCATAGATACAATAGAAGTACAATCATTCTCAACACAACTCTACGCGAAAGATTCCATTTGAGATCTAATATGGATTTCAACCCTGAGTGCCTATCGACTTAATCAGTTCCTCAACACAGTCCAATGATACCGACATCGAAAGGATGAGAAGTGGAGAAAGCATTGAAGTTCAGAGAACAAATCTACAACATTTATAAGCAAGCACATGAAATGTTTCAATGAGCAAATGCAAAAGCTAAGGCCCGACACAACAAGCATCATATTCCTCATTCATTCCAAATTGGGTATGAGGTCTGTTTACATCTAAAGAAGGAGCGCTTGATTGGTCCATACATAAATATGAAACCTTTGTGATATGGTCCATATAGTATCCTTAAACATATTGGAGAAAATGGTTTTCAGCTCGACATTCCTGCATGCCTTGGCCTACATCCATTTTTCAATGTAGATCTGCTTCAACCATATTATGCACCATTGTTGGAATAGAATGACTTGAAAACAACAGAACCCGAAGACATCCATGCAGATGTTCAGGAACCTCTCGTTTGTGACACCATTGTGGGATGACACATACACATTACAAGGAAGAACTCCATTCCCTTGTTTCAAGTGGCTAAATATGGACAGCTCCCCAAACAAGAAAAATAGTACTTTTCTAATGAAGTCACTGACAATTTTCCTCACCTAAATGAATACATAATGGTTATCATTATTTCTTAAGGAAGAAGGAATGATCCAAGCAGAAGCTGATAGGTTCTCCTTTGACATATTTTCCTTGGAAGCCGATAGTTTCACGTTCAACAGCTTCACCTTCACCCATAGGTTCACCTTCAATAGGTTTTCCTCAACATTTTCAACCGGAAAGTTCACATTCGACAGGTCCTCCTCGAATGCATCATACCAACTTGCTCTGCGATGGTTGAACTTTTTCCCATTATAACTTCTTGTAAATGAACATAGTGGGTAGTCACCCAAGCATCTCACCATTCTACATAAGCATGTACATTAACATAATATAACATGTTTTGGATCATCATCTGATTCTTCCATCTTTCATGGAGAAAACATAATAAATTGGTTCAAATTCTTGCATATTTCCTATGTGTATATTTCTTGTTGACCTAGTGTGTTTCCTGCTTTGTTGACTCTTCTTATAAGATTCTGTAATAACAGTACCCAACTCATTCAGACGACTGTTGTCCCCAACGTGCACCTGGACATGACCTGGATCAACTTCTCCTTTCTTTTTTTCCCAAATCTCTAAGTTCATATACACCTCTTGGTTACGTTGCATCCCATAAACAATTTGAAAAGTACTCATGCCTATACTTTTGTTGGTTGAATCATTGTATGCGTACTCAGCCTGAGCAAGATCCAATTCAGAATGTTTTGGATGTTCATACATGAGACTTATCAGTATGTTTCCCAAGCTCCTATTTAACACTTAAGTCTGACCATCAGTTTGAGGGTGATAAGAAGAACTAAAACTGATATTAGTTCCCAATTTCTTCCATAGAATTATCCAGAAATGACCAACAAACTTTGTATCTCTATCATACACAATACTCAAAGCGATCCCATGCAATTTTACAATATTTGAAAAGAATAGATTATAAATATTGGTTTCATCATTAGTCTTCCTACATGCAATAAAATGATCCATTTTTTAAAATCTATCTACTACAACATAAATTGAATCATGACCTCTCTGATTTCTAGGTAAACCCAAAACAAAATCGATGCTTATAGAATCCCAAGCCCTGGATGGAATAGGAAAGGGTTGATATAATCTTGTTCTTTACAGATATCAATCAATTTTTAAAATCCAAAAGTATTGACCTTAACTTCTTGCAATACCATATTTATCCTGCTCAAAGCATCAACAACTTTATTAGACTTACCACTTGTATGTTTGATAACAAAGGTAAAGTTATGCAAAAATTTTACCCATTTAATATGTATCTGGTTTAACTTAGGCTAATTGTTTATGAATTGCAAAGGATGATTGTCAGAATACAACACAAATTCCTTAGGAATCAAATGACATCTCTGCTTCTTAAGAGACTGCACAACATCATATAATTATTTATCATATGAAGAGTATTTATGTTTTTCTTCATTCATTTTTTTACTGAAGTATGCCACAGGCCTCTTCTCTTGACTTAAAACGGCTCCCACTGTTGTTCCACTAGAATCTATTTCTACTTGAAACACTTTGTCAAAACTAGGCAAAGCCAAAATAGGATTCTCATTTATGTTTTTCTTCAACAACTTAAAATTTCTATCAATTTCTTTTGTCCGTTTGAAAGGTTGTTTACTTCCTCTGAAAGAATCTATCAAAGGTGCACATATATGATTAAAATTATTAATGAACTTCCTATATAAACTAGCAAGTCCATGGAAACTCCTTACATCATAAGCATTCTTTGGAACTGGTCAATTTAAAATTGCTTGTACCTGTCAGGATCCATCTCCAGTCCTTCTTTTGAAACTTACAAATCCCAAGTAAACTAACTCTTTCTTCATGAAACTACATTTCTTCAAATTTATCAGCAGCTTCTCTTTCTGCAAAGTCCTCAACACCAACTTAGGGTGTCTTAAATGTTCCTCTCTATTCTGACTGAAAATCAAAATGTCATCTAGATACACTATCACAAACTTTCCCATAAATTATTTCAAAACCTCATTCATCAATCTCATGAAGGTACCGGGTGCATTCGTAATCCCAAATAGCATCACTAACCATTCATACAAACCATCATTAGTTTTAATTTTTTGTTTCCATTCATCCCATTCCCTTATCCTGTTCTGATGATATCCACTTTTCAAATCTATTTTGGAAAAATAGTTTGAACCACTTAAACAGTCCATCAGATCATCAATTATGGGTAAAGGGAATCTATACCTGATAGTGATCTTGTTGATTTCCCTGGATTTAGTGCACATACTCCACCCATGATATTTATTTGGACTAAGTACAGTGGGTACTACACAAGGACACAAGCTTTCTTTTACCAATCCTTTCTCCAACAGCTCATGTACGTGTTGTTTGATTTCTTCATTTTCTTAAGGAGATAATATCTATGTTTCTTTATTATGTAAACTTGCACCAGGTATTAAATCAGTGTGATGACTAATACTTCTTACATGGGGTAAATCATTTGGAAACTTGTCCAAAATAATGTCAGCACACTCATCAAGCAAAGTTTTAACTTCAACAGGAAAATCATCTAAATTTGTAGAAGTTAAAATTACCTATGGCTTACCAACAAGGGAAAAATTTAGATCCTCCTCTTTTTGAACTTCTTGCAACAGTTCTTTTCTAGACATCAACAAATTTTTGATCCTGAACCTTCATGAACTACTTCATCTTCCAAGGGTGATAAAGTATGTCTCTTCCCATCCTTCTCCAGAGAATAAATGTTTTTCCTCACATCATGAACAACTTTCTTGTCATACTACCATGGCCTCCCTAAGAGTATATGGCACACATCTATAGGAATCATGTCACATAATATTTCATCTTTGTAAGTACCAATATGGAATTCCACATTACACTGCGCATTCACCAAGAGATGATGTCCTTTCTGTAACCAGGACACTTTGTAGGGAGTGGGATGTGTCATTCTCTTCAATCCTAGATTCTCTACCATCTCACTAGAAACCAAATTATATATACTACCATGGTCAATAACCATTTTACAACACTTACCTTGTGACTTGCACCTTGTTCTGAACAAACTTTTCCTTTGAGCTGGTTCATGCAATTGATTCTCTGATTTTACCAAAACTCTCTTCAAAATAAGAGAGTCTCCTTCCTCTATAGGGTTATTCATTTCTGTTTCTTCTCTTGACTCTTCCTAAGCCTCTACAACATTCACACTTCCCTGAATTGAAGACTGACTACCTGGACAATTCCAATACATATGTCCCATCTCTCCACAAGCATAACATTTTACCTCTATATGCCTGCCTCTTCCTGTGCCTCCTCTGAATCCTCCTCTCTGGGATGTCTGACTACTAGAACCCTCAACTCCATCTTTTGAAGTCCTACCTCCACTAATAGGAGATCCTCTTCCTCTTACTACATTCTTTCCTCTATTTTTCTCGCTCTATTTTCTTAATAGTTTTTCTTCTACCTTTGAAGCTACTTGATAGGCATCTTCTACAGTTTTCAAATTTTATAAACTGAGTTCATCTTGTATATCATATCTTAATACATTGATATATCTAGCTACCCTTTCTAAACCTCCCTGTGTGTCTAGCTCTAATACTTGGTCTAAAAAGGATTATGTGTATTATTTTACAGTCATGGTCTTCTATCTAAGGTTCTTTAATTGTCTAATAAGGTTCAATTGATAGTCCTTAGGCATAAACTAACTTTTAATCTTGCGTAGAATCTTATCCCAAAAGTTTAATTTTGAATTACCTCTTCTTACTCGATGGATCAGGAGTTCATCCCACCAGTGGCTCCATGTCCCTTCATTTTGGTAGCTGGATATCTTACTTTCTTCTTGTCTTCAATTTATTCAAAATCAAAATATTTATTCAGAGCCTTAATCCAATCCATGAGTTCTTCAATATTTAAGTTACCTTCATACATAGGTACCTCCACTCTTGGTCTTGTAATGGCCTTCATCATCATCTTCAAAAATCTGACTTCTTCATGATCTTATTCTTCTTCATTAGGGGATTCTTCTTCTTCATCAATGTTATCTGAACTATCCGAGTGGTTCTTTCTTTCTATAGATTCTAGTCTTTCTTCCAGTCTTCTCATGTCTCTCTACACGTAAGTCTTTGCAGGTTGTCTTCCTCGACGACGTCCTACAGGAACCCCATGCTCTCGTCCTCACCTTGGGGGCATCTTTACCTAAGCTCTGATACTAAACCTGATGCCATGTTGCAGATGTGGGTCCAATCGACAACCCAAAAACCGATCTAATAAACTCACCAAGTGGCCGATCTATCGTCCAACTCACTTGCAGATTTCAAATCCACGATAAATTTAGTTTCATAAACAAAATTTCGCAGCCAACCAGAATGTTAACAAACTTGCTTGTTAAATCTGTGAAATGGCTTGTGGATCGTTCGCTCAGTGTCCCTACCAAATCAACGGTGGAATCCAGAAATAATGAAGTCCATTTCATAAATATTTTGTGCACATCAAAATTTCGTTGGACGGTGCAACTTCTCCCAACGAAATCATTGTCCGTCGTCGATTGATCTTGGCCATTGATTTTGATCCTAATTCCAGCGATCACCTCCAATTTTGCATCCTTATCCTAGGTGTTCTTTCATCAAAAAAATAAATCTCATTTGTAGATCTGTCAATCTCAGCCATAGATCTGTCGAAGATATGTGTCGTTTAATGCTTTGTAATCTTTGCTGAATTGATCACTAAAATGATTAATTCCCTCCTGCAAAGCTCTCGTCATAGGAAATTTTGCCTCTTCTACTTATATCAAATTCTGGAATGCAAACATACACATACACATAGAGAAATTACAACAATAGTACTGGAGATTGAGATGAAGGCATAATCACTCAAGTTGACTTGCATAATAACTCTGTTCTTCATTCAATTTAACCTGAATTATAATTACACACCCTCTACAATATTTAACTCTCTGCAGCCATATATGCATACACCTATCATTTCCTATCTTTTACATTCAATTCTTCTTATAAGATTCAACAAACCTGTCAGATCCGAATAGCTTGGATCTCAACACCCAATAAAATAAATCCTATCAACAAAGATCTATCCTTGAAGAATTCCTCGTATGGTTCAAGGAGAATAATGACAAACTACCACTTATTACAAAATACAACTAATCCTATCTATCTAACAATGAACCCTATCCATATAGAAGTGATTGCATCGCATGTTGACTGATTAACCCAAAAAATCTGAGTTAGATGCTCCTGCATCAATAAAGCAAGTTCACTAAAGTCGGTTTACCACCAAAAAACCATACAACTTGAGATTTGTCCTTCTGGAGATGCATAATAGATATTTTTATAAGGTTAAGCACCTCATTTATGAAAGCTCGTTAGATAGTTTAGGATTGTAACCTTTAGACCAGTTTAGAGATTTGAAGTCTCAAAACTCTTTTAACCCTTGGAATGACTCAAAAGCGTTTGGTCACTTTTTAACTCCTCCACTTAGTTTTTATACCACTTGCAATTCAAGTTATTAACTAAGTAAAAGCTTTAGTGTTTAAAAACATGGTAATAAGGAAATAAAATATAAATGAAAGTACCTTGTTCTTAACCAAAAATCAAATAAGTTGTATTCCCTTCAATAGATAGCCTCACCTGGAAAAAGAAAGGATAAATGGTGTTAGCAATTAGCTAAGTATACAATAATTCAACCAGAAAAAACTTTTCAACTTGTTGAGATTGAAAACTTTTTGGGTGAGTTAGTCATATTTTTTTTTTATAAACATAGGATTTAAGACATTTGCTTGATGGTATGAAGAAAAAGTAAAAGATAACTTTTTTTCAGAGGTAATTTTACAAGATGATTTCAACAATGGTTTCTAGGGATGATTGCAATAGTTAAAGGATTCTCTTCGAGCATGGTCAAGGCCATGGAAAGAAGGGTTCTTTCTTGGTATTTTATTTCAAAGTTTACATATTTTCCTTCTAGTTATATTGTTTTACATTTTTTCCTTCTAGCAACGATGATAAAAAATATGTTTTTTCACAAATATATTGATCTTGTCTAGCTAAATCTCAAATTCCCAATCTTTCACATTCCTTAAAATATATCATTTTAGTGTACTTTGATCAATTTATTAAGAAAATTCTTAATCTTTCACATTGTTTAAAATATATCATTTTATTGTACTATTTATTATAATCAATTTATTAAGATGGTCTTTTAGTGGGAGTGAAACTAAATATATTTAATCATTTAATGTTATAATTTTGTACTAATTATTTTTGTAACTGTTTGAACTTAGAGATACATAAAAGTTCATTTTTTCTAAATTCAAAATTCAGACGGATACTCAAAGTGCAAGTTTTATTATTATTATTCAGACCTCTTAAGTTTATTAAAGATTGAGCAAAATCTATTACACAAAAGAAAATCTTAACATATGATAGAGTTTTAGTAAATTTCTTAAATTTATGAAAGAAAGTGGTTTTTATAAGATATTAGCTTACTTTATATATGCACCCGACATAGATTTTGTCCAATTAGTTTTTAAAAAACAATAATATTAAATGTACTAGTCAAGTGTAATCTTTATGTGAGTTTGAATGAATTCCTATCAAATGTCATTGTTCAATATGTTGTCCTTTTAGAAATTTTCAAATAGGAATTTATCGCTGCTTTCAACTACACTACATCATGTTTTTGGCAGGTGAAAGGTAAGAATTCAAGGTTTGAAGTTATATGTAAAAGTTGAAATCATGCAATCGAGAGAAAGAGAGGACCCTTAAATACATCCATTTATGAAAAAACACCAACACGAATAATTCCATGGGTATGTGAGCAAAGTCGCAAGTATTTATTGGCATGGTTTTTTTTTTAAGTTTTGTTTTTAATATTTTCCACTTCCATTTCGTTCTTTCAACCGCCATTAAATGAAAGTATAATTGTCTTTTATCGAAGACTTCTGCGATTGGTTTTAGTGGGTATAGGATTTCATAGGTATATCTCAATCATGTTTAAATGATCAACATTTTGGAACATTTTGGATTAGACTACTCTGATTTATCATTAAATTTAATTGATCAACATTTTGGATTAGATCACTGTGATTTATCATTAAATTTATAAGTATTACAACTCAAAACCAAACTATTCTTGTTTCTTATCTAGGACTTTTATTCATTTCCATGGAGTTGGAAGACATCTATTTACTGAAATTTAGAAATAGTATAGTTCCAAATCAAAGTGTTATTCTTTCTTACCTAATACTTCTACTCATTTCCATGGAGCTAGAGGACATCCATTGAGTGAACTATAGCTTAGCAGTGAGGAGGTTCCTCTCCATAAAATATTTCGAAGTAGGAAAAGGTAGTCGGCGCGCTTTACTTATATGTTGATGGTAGAAAATATTGGGAATCATAATAACAAGATAAATAATGCTCACAACCTTAAGGGATACATGGATACAAACTCAGTAGTGTAACATCCCCAAGAAACAACATTATATTACTTATCATTTATTATTTAAATCAAATAAAATTAGCTAGATCTTAAATCTGCAAGATGGTCCCTTGTAGGACAGATGTAATAAACAATTTGGATTTAAATAAATCGGTGAATAAGGGAGGACAATTATGTTAAATGAGGAAAATGTGCATGAAAGAGTGGAGGACAAGAAAGGGTTAACCTCATGTATGTCAAAACAAGTGTGAAGAGTGCATTACTGATACTAGACACACCCTAAAAATCTAGGATATTGATACCTGTGAAAATTCCAACAGGAATTGGTTGCTTGTGAAAGAACTATGCAAAGTAAATATAAGAAGGAGGCATATGCAGGAGGGATAACGATGCTTAGTATGCTTGAGAAGAAGAATTATTATGTGAGCACTCTAGTGTTAGGCAATATTTTCTCACTGAACGATAGAGTTTGTGATTGAGGTTGTTTGTTCCCACTCTGGGCATGCACGATTTGGCTCGGGGTTGATTAAGAGTAGAGAGAAAGCTACTCTTAATATACGGCTGGGTGGAACGTGGTTGTTCATACCCTATTTAGTACTGGATGATTTTCTAGGTTCCATTAAAGTATTATATTTCATAGCTTGTTTTCATCTTCTATAGTATGTGAATAGACGATATTATCTATGTTAGTTCTAGTTAAATACAATGTTACAATTAGATCATGCAATTTGGTTAAATTTGTTGTAGATCGAGTCACAATAGAAGGCTACGATAGAAATACCTATGGATGTGTTACGTGAAATAAGCTCATCTATTATGATCATAATCGAACTACACATTATAGTTGGTTATGGTACTGATAAAGTAGTATATTTCTATTATTAATATTCTGAAAAGGGCATTGATCTTGACTTTTTTGTATCACGATAGAACTAGAAAAGTATATGTAGAAGTTATATTCCTCTTTGACAGATTACCCTAGGTAGATAGACAAATGGTTGTTTAGATAACACCAGTGAAACAATTTAACTCGATACTATTATAAGAAAAAACTTAAAGAGAATAGGATAAGTAATGTAGCGCAACATCTCCTTTTAACTAAGTATGGCCATCGATCACCAGATATAAGGAAATGAGTCAGATCGACATCTTTCCTAGAGTAGATCTACGAACTTCAGGAATTGTAAACTCAATATATGCATAAAAATAACTACACTTTTAGGTAATGAAATACACAAATCAAGAAGGGTTTGGGGCATATAATAAATTCGTTGTTCAGTAGAGGAGATTATATTTCATTTATCCAACAAAAGATTGTTAAAGTAATCATTATACATAAAATTTACTCAAATCCCTTTCCTAAGCCTATGAATCCCACAGTGAAAACAATAATGCAAACTCTTATCATCAAATATAAATCTACCATAGCCCATGTCGCCAAAATGCAGGAGTTATGTAATATCGAGTAAGTCTGGCTAAATAACATAAATAAAGTAATTTAAGTATCAAGAAGAACAACATGGGTTAACTAAGGTAAACCCTAGAAGAAAAAGTAGAAACCCTAGTTGCATACAGATCAAAGTATTATTATTAAAAGTAAATAGATAAATCTTGAAAACACCCGATCATAACCCTAACTTCAACGAAAAAGAAACCTTTTACTCGGAAAAATCCTACCGTCTAGCTCGAAGGGCGTTAAAATTTACCAGCATGGTAGATCAAATAACTCGAAGTAATTTCAGATCAAGTGCCTGGATAAAACCTTAATTTACATTTACAGTACCAAACCTTGTTTAACAAGATTTTTAACTATTGTTAAAAATGAACAAATCTAAAGTATTAAACATCGTGTAAGAATAGCATTTAACTTGTGTTAAATAAATGACTTATGAAGAAATATATCAGGGAAATCCATCCTAATTAAATAGATCAAAGTACTTGAAACATCATTGTACATTAAATTAACTACGATCCATATCTCTCATTCAAAATTATAGTATGGTCCTACATCTTGAAGAGTTTAATTACATTTATAAACCCTTTCAGGATTTGATAAACCTTGCTAGCAGTAAAACTAATAGAGCTTTACAGTTAAGGAGAACCCTAAACTACCCACCATCTATTGGATAAGTAAGCATGAATTTCCTCCTGACAAGGAACACAAAGTCCATTTAAAGTACTCTCAAGTTATTGGTATAGAATTCCTACCAAGAAAAACAAAAATGATAAAACTTATGTTCTACACAACCCTTCCACATTCCTTTGAGTTGTAGGGTAAACAACCAACAAATCCTCATGAATTTCATTAATCAATGAAGGAAGATGGTTCCAAACTATTGTATTCCTTACGAGGACATTTGGGTAGACACGTAACTTTGAAAGAACTAGAATTTTGAGACATGCGACCAAATAATGTGTTAGATTCACTATAGTCTGAGTATTAATAATAAAAATAATTTAAAATTAAAATTACAGTGAAGTTTACCCGAGTCGTGATCAGGGAAAATTTTAGGGGAAAAATTTAGCCCATGGGAGAAATTAGAGGGGTCACCAAAAAGTAGAGGGCGATTTTTCAACATAACAAAGGTTTCTTTAATTTTAATATATTAGCCCATTTTTCATAAAACCCCTAACTATATTAAATATATTAGCCAATACTGTCAACAATGCAAAACTAAATATCGTCATTTAAATGACACCCGAAATTGTGCGCTCGCCCAGATTTTTAGGTAATCAAGAAAAGCCACTCCTGGTTCCCTCTGATTTTCGGTGATGGAGGAAATAGACTGTTGGTTCGCACCTGATTTTCTATGATGGAGAAAAAAAATTGCTAGTTTGCCATTGATTTTCGGTGATGGAGAAAAAAACTGTTGGTTCGCAATCAATTTATGGATCTTAGGAGCATTTTTTCGGAATATCGGTTGATTTTTTAAAATTCCGCTTAACGTAGTGATTTTTACCTTCAATCACTACGAATTTGACCGTTTCAGCCAAAAATTTGGGGAAACATCCCTATATAATGCCATAGCCCACAGGAATCTGAAGATCAATTCAATGTAGGTATAGACTCTGTGAATTTGCTTCAATATTCCAATTTGGACTCTGCACAGTGCATTACAGAGGTTAGTAATAGTGAACTGTTATGTATCTCAGATTCTTTCCCCAGTCGTTTTCCCTTCAATTTGGTAAATTTTAGTTTAATTTTGAGCATTTTTTCATGGATTTTGTTGATGTTATTTTAATTATACTAGAGTTACTCCTTATATTCCATAGTGTATCTTATGATAGATAGTGCATCGATTTCTTGTATGGCTCAGACTCTCTATAGGGGCGCAACCTAGTAGTATGGTTGTTCCATTCAGGCTCGACCTTTCCCTTATTATATAAAAAAGCGGGGTTAGTGAGTCTCTAACATCCTTATAACACCCCTACTATTATTAATTCTAGGTGGGTTTAGGAAGTTATCTATTATATCATATGGCGCATGGGTATCCTCTCTCGGTGGTTATGTAGGAATGATAAGGGACATCTCTTCCCATAGGGTACACATCTATTTTGGTAAGTTTGGATCACAATCTGATGGGATATGATCGACTGGAAATAAGTAATTTTGGCACAAGAGGTTTCTAGCTGCACCAACTAGAGCTCCATGCTGCATTGACTAGAGGTTATTGTTGCACCTTCTAGTTCATATTGAATATTGTATCAACTATTAACAGGTTGTTTCCTATGCTGAGGCTATTGGAATGTCTCAGGTATGTACATGACCTATTAAAATATTAATGATTGTGCTTCTGACTAGTGCTACTTTAAAGGCTGCTATAATTGCTAGATTCCTTAGGACAATGCTATTTCTGAGTTAGGACACACATTACTTCCTTCGGCGTGTCCAGATTCTCAAGAAAGGAACATTCACCCACCTTCTAAAGTGTGCATAAATCTGATTCCTTGTGGTAGGGTATAAAATATTCACTCCTTCAACCATCTTGTACTGGTATTAGGCATCAAAATCTTGTACAAATCTTAAGCAAATGATATGCAGTTGTACATGTTCATCTAGAATGAAACAATTCTTAGTAGATATTTTTCAAGGAATTGATTTTATGTTCTTAAGCAATTGCCTCAAATGACGTTGTTTAAAGACATGTTCAAGTACATGGTTTGGTTGTATTTTATTTTTTAATAAAATCAGTGACATGCAGAAGTCTCTCGGTTGCATAAATCTAGCCTTGAGGGCTTAACCAAACGTTCTGAATCTTATTATCACTATTTTCTTTTATAAACACATGATCTTTTTATCTCAAAATAACTTCATCTAGTATTAAATTCTACAATGCTTAGTGATGCATATTTCTTTTCCCTTGGTTAAATAGCCAACAATACAATGTTGAGAGTGGTGTAGAGTTTTTAATCCAACATGATCACTTTTTTCTTACTGCCATTATCCATTGTCAATTGCAATGGTATTTATTGACCCACATATGCAAATATTTTTTTTTATTCTTTCCTCCTTGAGCTCAATTGGATTGGTTAATGCAATTGGGATAGAAAAATAGGCCCACTTTTCAAATAGATCCAACTTTCTACTTACCTTAATACTACATTTTCATGGATGTAGACTATGCCTATGGAAAAAGTGTCTTCCCTCCACAACACAATTGATTTGGGTGAGTGGTTTATTTCTATAATTTGCACCACTTCCAATTTTATTTCTTCTACTTCTAGTCAAACCATCGACCTTTACCTTGAGCTTTCAACACATTATCTTACAATGTTGGTGCTGAAAATTCCAACTGATTATTTACTAGAACCTTTGGTCTTGGAATATTTATTGCATTGAGATATAAGTTGATCGTTGGCATGCTAATTTGCCTTGAATTTTCCCTCAATCTTGTTTGAAATGATACACATCACCTAGGCAATTAGTATTTAAGAATTATAAGTTTTGCTAGATATAGGATGCAAGAACACTTTGAGGTTCTTATCATGTTTTGAGTTCTAGATGCTTAAACATGTCATGAGATTATGGAAACTTATCAATATATTCCAACACAAGTTGCCACTTGATATATTTATCTTTATAATAATTCAAAGGATAAAATGGTTTCCATAAGGCCTTAGAAAACCTACTCTAAGAATCAATGGGATGATATTTGTTGATATAGTGCCTACTATATGATTCCCCCACTAGAACAATGCTATAGATATAATATCTCGAGTACAAAAGGCATTTTTCTTCACATTTGTGAAAAAAATATCATCAAAATAGGCTTTGATCTTCTCAAACAGCTTCCCTAAGGATTTTTTGTTGATCTTACCCTCAAATTGTGAAATATCTAGGTTGACTTGGATTTTGAAGTGGGAATCACATAATCCACTTCTGTACATTAATGGAGGTGAAGGAGACATGAAGACATATCATTAGTTTCACTAACTAATCATATATCTCATCTATCTAGCATTGCAAAGCTTCATTGACCATGGACTTGATAGATGCTCAGGAATTGCTATAGCACTAGAACTATTGTTAATTGGTGTTTGTTACTGGAAACATTGTTGAAATAGATAAAGAAGGTGTAAGGTGAATCATGTGCTTTTGATAACCTAACATTGTCTGAATCTGCATTTAACACAATGTGGATGTTTCTACCACAATTCAGTTAGCCACTACAACTCTCTAAATGGAGCAGATCTCTATTGATTTAAATTTACTCATGACTTCAACAATGTGAACAGTTACTTTGAAACCACTTAACAAATATGGTAAGAGCATGATTATTTTATTCTAATACCATTGATCTATATCCTAGGAGTAAATCTAGGTAAGAAACAAAAATCAGAGATAATCTAAGGTTACAGAGGAAGTTTGTCGACACTAGATGTACTAGTTCCCTAAAAATATAAGTTGGATTAATTGAAATAACCAAAAAACATAGAATAGAGGTGTGTGAATGGATCATCAAACAAGAAAATGCTTGGATACAACTACTTTGAATATTGAAAACAAAGGGTATAAAAAATATCTAAGAAGATATGTGAAAAGAATATGAATAACCTATACAAGAAACTTTAAAATTCAAAATGCCACTCATTTTCTTTTGGAAAAGAGTCTAATTCCTATTTATAGAATTTCTAAAAGAATCTAGAAGTACATACATACATTTAAATAATTTTGTGCAGATATTTTAGGCAATGATATAAATGACACTCTGTACATACATACATTACATACAATCCTCCATCCACAATCACCCAATTACCTATGATTGGAATCTTATATGATTTAAATTTTTCATGATAGTGGAGTATAGTGCTTACTCCACTAGGTCTCTAAAAAGGAACACACAAAAACAATTGACAATATGCTTCTCACATAACTCTGAGTGGTTCCTTCTTTCTGCAAGACCATCATATATTTTTACTAGATTGTGCAGTATTGTTTCTGAAATATTAATAGCATTCTATACATAAATACGTAAGATCTGGCCCTCCATCTGCAATCACCCAACTTGTGATTGGTATCTAGGGTTTCAATTTTCCATGATATTACCTATGTAGGGGATTACGCCACTGATATGGATGCTCAGTGCGAGCATCCCTAAGTTGTAGTTCAAGCTCTTAATTTAGTGACACTTGATTTTCTTTTTTATCATTCCTCCATTTGCTTCAACTCCTTAGTTGTAGCAAGTTTTGTCTGTAAATCTGTGTTACCTTTTTTCTCTGATTGTAGGAGTTGAACTATAATATCCTATTAAATTGTTGTTTTCCATTTTAAACATTCCTTCTAGTATTTCCTTTTCATTTTGATGATCCTTGAGATCCTATAGATTGTTGTTTTCATTTTGAAACAACCCTTCTAGATCTTCCTTTGCAGATTTTATGGTATTAGGATGCCTTTTGGTTTGTTGATTTCTTCATTTAACTAACACATGCAAAAGTTTATTTTTCTAATGAGAAATTTTCACCCTCCCCATGACTGTTACATATAAGTATAAGATGTTTGTATCATATAGGTTACAAAATTAAATAAGAATTCGATATTTTGGCTGAAGAAGTTCTATCGATCTATTGGAGGTCCTTCCTGAGTTCAATAGGAATCCAATAGTTTGGCTAAATATGGATTAATGCATTGGAGGTATTGCTTGAGTAGTCTGCAATGGCACAAAATATTGATCCAAACTATTTGTTGGAAGCCATATGTTGGCTTGAAGCTCCTGCTTGAGTAGTTTGCACTGGCACCAAAGATTAATGCAAACTATTTGCTGGAAGCCATATGATGTTGATATAGGGTAAGTATTTTTTCTCAAAAATTATATCATATTGGTTACAAATTTCAATAAGAATTAGATATTTTGGGTGACAGAGTTGAATTAATATATTGGAGGTCCTTCCTGAGGTCAATAGGAATCCAATATTTTGGCTGAAGATGCATTAATACATTAGAGGTCTTGTCTGAGTAGTTTGCAGTGGCACCAAGGATTGATGAAAACTATTTTCTTGAAAATCCATATGTTGATATAGGGTAAGTAAGTTTACTCAAATTTTAAACATAATTACACCTTCATATTAAATGGTACAGAAACTAGAAACCATTTATGTTTGAATGCACAATACTGTGACTAGTCCTTTTATGAATTCAAGACTTCCAAGTCCAGCTGTTTTATCTAGAATATGTTGGTGCTTACTCCCAAAGCGTCATACTCCTAGATAAACCTATCCTCATTATCCAAATCTAGTCATTCTTTCCCTTCATAAGGTTAGTTATAAATTGTCTTCTTGGCTGGCCTTTTCCTTTCCTCAAAATATGATTTAATAAATTATCATAAATTTAAGTACCATCGTTTGGCAGCTACTGTAACTAAAATTTTATATTAAGTGTGTTTCCATCACCCTGGTTCTATTGGTTAATCCTCTTCTTATTGGTTTCCATGGAGGCCCTTTTTCTCCATTCATGAAATTTAGTACAACATGATGTTACAGAAGAGTTTATCTGCAAAGTGCATTTAGGCATGGGATTTATGAGACTTCTGTCAAAATTGTCTGAAAGGCATAGGGACTGTTGATTGAATGTGAACATTTTACCAACAAAATTGACTATCAACAATGCTTTTTGGATTACTATTGACTAAAAACAAAGGATATGCATGCACTCCACCTACTTGGTGCCATGCACTCCACCTTTTTCACCCTCATCCATGACAGTCCCATATTTGACCAGAGACAATCATGTCATGTTCTGTGGAATTCTATTACTCTAGGATCTCTATTTTTTTTTCACTGATGTTCTTTGGAATCCTATTACTCTCATTATCTTTTTCCAATGGCAAATTTCTTTATCCTTAACAATAGTCCATGAACATGCCAAGGTGGAATAGGAAACATCAACAAGGGTTAGAGAAAACAAATTTCAATCCAGTGATCAATATTATCCTTTAAGGTAGTAATGTAGAGGTGGTTGTGGTAAAGTGTTGCATGGATATTGGGTAGTGAATGAGGTTTTGACTGCTTCTTCAGTTAGTAAGCTCCAGTACTACTTCCAAGTTATGATTGTTTCACTTACAGAACTAGTGTAGGCATATGCAAAGTTGTTAAATACTAATGTTATGTGATGCTTGATCACTTCATGGATTTTGGAATTATTGAAACGCTAGAAGTGTTATTTCTCAACTACCACAAAAGAGTGTGCTTACGGTCGAATCCATAAGGGTTCTCAAAATTATTAATGACCTGTTAAAGTATTAATGACCATGATTTTGATTAGTGCTACTTTTCAAGGCTGCTATAATTCTCTGATTCCTCAGGACAACCCTATTTATGAGTTATGATACACATTACTTCCTTCAGTGTGTCCATATTCTCAAGGTAGGAACATCATGCTGATTAAGTTTATCATCAAGTCAAGACACTTGAAGATGAAACAGTCACAAGGAAAACCATTTTGATGGAAATATGAATGCATATTTTTCTTCAACATGATTATGTACAGAATACCAACATATATGTTTGATTAGGAATACTGTAAACTTTCAATTTCACCAATAAAAATGCTACGTAGGTGACTTTCACATTACTGCTAGTGCCTAGAGCTGCTCTTTTGACCTTGATAATTGCCCAAAACTCCCTTGGACAGTCCATCAATTTTTCCCATATGCATTACTGGACACCCATTTATTAGGATTATTAATCCTCCCTTGTCCAATTTGGTCATATGTCTAAATCATGAGTCATGTTTGAATCACGATTCCATCAAGTCTATTTTTAGTCACTAGCACCATTGGGTCAACTTGGCCTAATTGGGGCACATGTTTTAGTTACTAAAGTGTGGGGAACACCAATTGAGGCCTACTTCCATTGATTTCACTTGCATGCATAAGTTTATGAGCCTCCTAGACCAATCCCTACAATTTAGGATCCACTTGGAGTGCCGAAACTAGCCAAGGTCAGTTGAGTTGAGTTGGTGACTAGTCGAGCTAAGTTAGTTACATTCAGTTCTAGTCCTCTATATTCAATTAGTGCTAGGTTTACATGGATGCATGCAGGAGGGGCGCATTTCTCACCTACCACAGTCAGTTAGCCTTATTCAACATTGAATGTAACACTTGAGTTGTGTTTTAGAACTCCTATGAATTGTGATTATGGTTTAGACAAGGTCAGTTAACCATTGAGTCCTCCAATAATGATTTAGATAGGGTCTTAGTTACCTACAGTCAAGTAGAGTGTAATCAATTCGAATTTCCTCATGTGGATTCGAATTTCTTGTGGTTATTTAGCCATTGTACTTCATTATAATTATTATCTAATTACTTTTGATTAATGAAAGCATTCATAGTTGCAAGCCATTTTTGCACTGTTTCATTCTTCAATTGCTGAGTAAATTGTGTGATCTATTTTGTGAGTTGTGTGTTTGTATACAGATCTATGTGCTCAATTTATATGGTATCAGAGCCTCAATGGACAAGGCACCTATCCTCTTCATATATACAGCTGGATCATTTTTTTTTAGCAAAATTGCTCCTTCCAGTACTGCACTAGAAGCGGAGAATTTACCAATTAATATCCCAAGATAAGAAATTGTTGATAAAGCTTGCTTGATCAACTATGCTGGGTGTGAACGAAATTCCAAAAGTGGAAACTATCGACCTTACTTTGTATGTTTGATTGTATGATAGGTTATTAGCTTTTCTCACAGCATTCGCTACAAGAATCCCTTTCTTCTCACTACATTCTCTACAATAGCTCAGTCCTCCTTACTGCAATTGAAATGGCTCATATGGTAGAACCTCTCACTCCCTTCAACTATCACCAGTGGAAGGAAGACATGGAGGTACTGCTCCACACCAAGAAGCTCCTCAGACTCATAGAATAAATAGACGCAATGCCAGTTTTAAATCATGACAAAGAAAAGTACTAGAATAGGCTTGACAAAGCTTATGGATACTTATTCTCCTCAGTTTCTCGAGATCTTCGATTCCACATCCAAGGATTGAAGACTCCCAAGGAGATTTGGGACAAGCTTGCCTCCTTATTTGATAAGTGGGATGAGATGAGGGTCCATCAGCTATAAAATGATCTGATCACTCTTAATCCATCCAACTTCGAATAACTGAATGAATTATT
Source organism: Pseudotsuga menziesii (assembly GCA_001517045.1). Classification (NCBI taxonomy): domain Eukaryota; kingdom Viridiplantae; phylum Streptophyta; class Pinopsida; order Pinales; family Pinaceae; genus Pseudotsuga; species Pseudotsuga menziesii. The sequence continues at coordinate 59,834 of LPNX011177966.1, read as the reverse complement.
CACAAAGTTCAAGAACCTGATATATCAGTTGAAGCAATGCAAAGTGGAGAAGAATGAAGATCAACTCATCCTTGCCATTCTCACAAATCTCAGTACAGACTACTCAGTCTTTGTATCAACCTTCCAAACAATAAGGATCACTACTCCAAATTGGAAGATTCCCACTCTTGATGCCTTCATCTAGTATCTCACTTCCGAGAATGACAAATTGATCCAAATGGGGATCATTCGATCTCTCAAAGATCAAGCTCTAGTTGCAAGAGGAGATAAGGTAGTGAATGACAAAGGGAAGCAAAGAGACGAGTCTCTTGTGAAGAAAGAGTATTCAAAGGATCCTTCTAGTTCGAAGAGAAGAAAGAAGAATGCAAAAGGCAAGGTCCTATTCTCTTACTGTGGAAGGGGCTTTCATTTAGAAAGATCTTGTATGAGAAGACAACTTGATGAAATGGCTCTTCTTTTGAAGAAACATAACATTTCTGCACCTGCTAGTGCAAGGAAGGATGGCTCCGAAGAAGAAGATGAATAATTCCAAAGGAAAGGACATGCACTGAAGGCTTGTTGCTCATCATCACCCCTTTTTTTCTTCATTGATTCTGGAGATTCCAACCATTTGGCTGCATCTAGAGAATCATTCTCTTCTTTTTAGTCCTTTTATGGTCCTAGTATTCATATGGGAAATAATAGTAAAGTAAAAACAAAAGGGAAGGGCTCTGTCAAGATTGAACATGGAAGGTTCAAAGCTGTGCTATGTGTTCCCTTCCTAGCTTCAAACCTGTTATCTGTCTATCAGATGACCCGTACTAGATCTCCAAAGTGAGTAATCTTTGGTCCTGACTCAGTGGAGATCACATATATTTCTACTGGGAACATCATAGAAAATGGTGTTGAAAATCATGCCTCAAAATCATATGAGTTATCACATTTCATGCCTCCTTCAGAAATAATGCACTCTCAGCATCCACTTGCAAGGGAAGGTAAAATCATTGCATCTACTTCTTTTGCAGCTTCTACTAGTATTGTAGATCCATCTTTATTAGTTTATGAGATTGATATTTAGGGTGATTTAGATCTAGATTCAGTCCCTACTTCCAAACTGGAATCTAGGAAGATGACTGGAAACCCACCTAACACTCGGAAAGGAAAGACCCTTGCACTATGCCATGCAATCTTACCTCCTTCAGAGAGATGCAATAGACTCCTTGTAAGATGCTACATGGCAAGGGATCAGTCTCACTACATTTAGAGAATAGATGTGATCATGCATCTCTTTATCCAGCAAGAGACAAAGGTTACATTCCTCCTTCCTTCCATCATCAATTTTGGAGAAGAAGGAGAAGTATACATGCCAGGCCCCAGAATACCTATGCATAGCCCACCATGCATGCTGGTTTGCTACCTCATTGAAATGAACATTTCAGCAACATATTTTCTAGTTTTTCAAACTTGAGACCTGATTCTACCTTCTTAGATAGAGGGGGGGATTTTTTCCCATGTGGTTTTTTCCCCAACTCCTTGTATTAAGCAATTACATTATTTTACTTGATGTAATGGGTGACTGATGGTCTTAATTACCGGGGCCCATAGATTGTCCAAGTTATAATTCATGGAGGGTATTAGGATTATTAATCCTCCCTTATCCAATTTGTTCATATGTCTAAATCAGGAGTCATGTCTAAATCGGGAGTCCATCCAGTCTATTTTTAGTCACTAGCACAATTGGGGCACATGTTTCAATTACTAAAGCGTGGGGAACACTAATTGAGGCCTACTGCCACTAATTGCACTTGCATGCATCATTTTAGGAGCCTCTGAGACCAATACCTACAATTTAGGAGCCATTGGGAGTGCCGAAACCAACCAAGGTGAGTTGAGTTGAGTTGGTGACTAGTCAAGCTAAGTTAGGAGTCAGTTACATTCAGTTCTATTCCTCTACATTCAGTTAGTGCTAGGTTTGCATGGCTGCATGCAGGAGGGCCACATTTCTCACCTACCATAGTCAGTTAGCCTTAGTAAACACTGAATGTAACACTTGAGTTGTGTTTTAGAACTCCGATGAACTACGGTTATGGTTTAGACAAGGTCAGTTAACCATTGAGTCCTCCGATAATGATTTAGACAAGGTCTTAGTTACCTTCAGTCAAGTAAAGTGTAATCAATTCAAATTTCCTCATGTGGATTTTAATTGCTTATGGATATTTAGCCATTGTACTTCATTTTAATTATTATCTAATTACTTTTGATTAATGAAAGCATTCACAGTTGCAAGCCATTTTTGCATTGTTTCATTCTTCAGTTGCTGAGAAATTGTGTGATCTATTTTGTGAGTTGTGTGTTTGTCTACATATCTATGTGCTCAATTTATACCATATGAAATGGGGGGTAATAGACTCCATTAGTCCTGACTCCTCCTTAGCATTGTACTCCACTTGGTCCTATTCTGATCATCCCCCTTCCTATTGGAATCTTTTGCAAACCGATGTTATTCGAAACATAGATATCAACCTTTTTTGTTGCTTGGGATATGATCTTAGCTCCAAGATCGATATAAATTGGGAACAATGAATCCAATGGTATGTTGGGGTAAGGGTTAGGATTCAATGCAAATTTTTGGCTTGCAGAAGCTCCCATAAACAACTCTTTCAACTTCAAATCATCTGGAATGAAGGTTTCATTTGTAGTACTTAGCTAGATATCTCCAATGCTTGTGTAAGATGGAAATTTAAGAGGTACTCTTCCAAGACGTTGCTTTATTTTCTTAGATAATTTGTTCCATTGTTTTAGAATTTTTCTCCAAACTAAGTGGCACTCTACTACAGAAACTTGATGATCAGTGGATACCCAATCCAGCCACAATCTATAATAATGCCCAATTGTAGGATATAGAGACACACCAAGAGAACAAGAAAAGAATGGAAGCAATTCCTCTTCATAGAAGTTGTCTAGGATATATAATATATGATCAAAGAGGCCATTTTCATCATGAACTAGACATTGTTTTGAATCCTGCCATTTACCCTTGAGTCCGTCATCCAGTGGAATTCTAATTTTAATAGAGTTAGTGTCCACAGGTTTCCATTAAAAGTGATGAATATATTCATAAATCTTGGTTATGGCTTGCATATCCATGTGCACTTGGATGTGTTTGGAGATAACATCACATCCCTTCCCAAACTCAACAGTCACTCCCAATTGTTGGAGGGCCCTCTTGAAGTTGTCAATGGGTTTGCTGTAGAATAGAATAACAATGGTGGGAAGGTCATTTAACTGAAAACCAACAGATTGCCAATCAGAATTGAATAAAAAAGACATGCTAGGAGATTGGTACCCCATATGTATTTTTATCCATTGTCCTTTAGGTATGCTTCTTTTGAATACTTTAGGGAATGTCTTAATACAGTTTATCGTCAAATACTCTATCCACTCTAGGACAAAAATGACTTTCTCTTTATCAAGAGAAGATGAAAATCTAGGAAAAAAACATCTGGTGGTCTTAGAAATGGAATATCTACTGCTCCAAGCTCATTTCTAATAAATGGCTCAATATTTTCTCCCCCTTCCAACCCATAAGCACAAGTCGATGGTTTTAGGTAAGCCCTTGATAAGGTAACAAGCTCATGTTCAACCCATGGATTTCTTCCAAATATATTTTCCTACTTGCTTATGGATGCTGGAACAAGTTTTTCTTTGTAACTCTTAACTATATATCTGGAGTCATTGACTACTAGAAAATTTGAACATAATGTCTAAAAATATGTCCAGTCAATATGGTCCATGGCATAGGAAAAATACAAAAACTAAGTAACAGTGACAACATATTTAGTACTCTTAGAAACCTTAACTTGTTCTACAAGTTTCTTACTAAATATTGATACAGAAAGCTCAGTGATCTAAGGATAGCCATTTAACCATCCTCGTAACATTGAAAGTATTTGAGAATCCAATTCTATCATGGCCATTTGAGTGTCACTGGGAATGAATTTGAAATTTGAAACATGTCCAAACTCACCACTCCATCTTCCCAACCATGAAATATGTTCTTCTTTAGAGTAAAAATATTGTTTGTGGATGTTATATATATCTCATAAACTAGCCCAATCCACTCTATTGTTATCATCAACAAACTTAAATAGGGGAAATTTTTGGAGAGAAGTTGAAATTCCTTTCTCCCAGTATTCACCAAGAAAGAATAGAAGATGCACATATAATCACTCTAATATATTTACGACCCAACCAGAGCTATGAAGAATGCAATGGGAGTACCACTGGAAAGGCACATAGCTCACCCCCAAGAATTTCAAGATGCATTAAAACTGATCTTACTCCATGCATGAATGTATTATGGATACTCTAGTTTACCATAGAAAACTAGGGCTCTCTAAGCCACTTTCAGATGCATTGTCTAATATTTCTCTAATGGAAGGAAGTATTCTGTGAGCTTGTTTAGGCATACAATAGCCACTATGACTCTCACATAAGATTACCTCTTCTTCTTTCAGTTGGGTATGAATGGCAGCCCTAACTCCTCTTAGCCATGGGTAAGAGGGGATATCAATTGGTAAGTACTTTAAAAAATGTGATCTGGACATGGGAGGAGTTGATTCCACTCAGTGCAAAAGGGAAATAAAGGCAGAGGAAAAAGCTGATGGAATGCAGTTGAGTATTCCTTTTTTTTACTTCATGTAAAAAATGATACCCTCCCTAGAAGTAGCAAGTAACAAATATGCTTGAATTATAAAGGGAAATTTAGTGACAATTTATGTAGGAAGAAAAGCATAAATATCAGCAGCTATCTTATTTCCAGCTCTATTGAGATGTTCCTCAAATGGAAAATCCAATGTTATTACCCATTTGTGTATGTCTTTCCTTTCCTCTATCCTTCTCTATTCCTGCACACGAAAACAATGCCTTCACTTGGCTAGATACTTCATATTTTTTATACTCCATATAAAACAAGAACACTAAGGAAAAACGTAGTCAAAATGTTTAACTATTTAAGCAAACTGAAATTAATTAATTATCATGAGAATGCTCACATTTACAAACCCTAAACCCTAGCAACAAAATGGCTAGACCGGCCTATCCTCTTCTCTATATAGAAAAAAAATAGGCACAACAAAGCACATAAGGGACAGTGTTGTTTAAGGATACTCTGTTTCAGCATTTTTCTATACACTATCACCATGGTTGAATGTATTGGGTTTCTAGTGAATAATAGTGATGGGGATGGGATGCTTCTAATGAGAGCTACTCTCCTCATGGCATGGAGTGACTAGATTAAATTCCATACATTCCATTGTGAATGTCACAAAACAAGTCTTCATGTTAATGGTGTTTATTATTCCACCAACTATTCTACCACTGTTCTTCCTCTGTGAAGGAGGGCGAGTAGAGTAGTGGGAGAAAAAAAAGAAACCTCTTGGCAAAGGAGTGTTATATTCTATGGCCCTAGTTATTTGTGGCATCACTTCTATGACCTCTTAGGGACAGGCCATAACATTCACATTCAAATTAAGTTACGGATTTCCTATCCGTTCGATCCTAGAATATCTTGAAAATTGTGTATTATTTGAGTTTTTTAAATTTTTGTGTGTTTAGGGGATTATTTTTTGTCTAATCCCAATGGATATCCATTTTTTTGGACAATATTAGGTAATAATATTTCATATTGAAAGGCTAAGGTGAATCTAAACATCCCACTATCTACAGTAATTTCAAAAATAAAATTTTATGCCTAGAGTTCAGCCGATTCTTCCAAAAATCCTTTAGCCTTGTAGGCCCATAGTGCATACAAAATTTTCAGAAAGTTCATACGGTTACACTTCTTAACAAATTTCCCTAGTAATAATATGCATCTGAAAAACATATAATCATTACATATTTATGATAAAACATGGCCACTATGGTTTTCATCCATGTACTGGTCATTTTGAGCTTGAGCTCGGACCTGGGAGCTTCGACCATCAAATATTCCCATAGTAGTCTGTTGGAACATCTCTTCTTCGATTTATTTTATGAACATGGAATGCCCAACATAAGACTAGTTGCATTGGGTGAAACTTGAGATCATATTGAAATGCATTTATATTTCATTGAAAAGATTCTCTATCTTTTCCCCTTGTGCCCTAACTTTGTTTTCAAGCCCATCACACTTCTTGTTCTGATGCTCCATATGGTTGTTCATATGGTCAATGGACTGTTTCATTCCTTCCATCTAGGCATTCATCCTCTTCAAAATCTTCTTAATGTTCATAATTTCACTGATGGATTCTCCCCTATCCATTCTAAGTTCAGAGAATGAACCATCTCTTTCTTAGTCTCCTTCAATGAGCATGCTATGTTCTCAGGATTAAAAAATAAAGAGCAGTTTATAGAAAGGAGGGAGGGTGAGCAGTGTAGACTGCTCTCATACATTTTTAACTAAGACAACGATCTGAAAGTTCCAAAAAGAATTTTCAACGAGTTTGAAAGTAGATATCTAACCACTATAAACTTACCAATTTATCCCACCTGATTGGAAATTCGGAGTTAGGTATTTAACTCTATGTCTCTCACAACAGTTGCATCAACAACCGAGTCCACAGCATTGAACACAATCTCACTTATATTACCAAAACGAAAGCAGAGAGCCATAATGCACAGCTTGAACATAAAGGAAGATAAGGTGAGGCAGATTTAATTAATTTTTAGGGTTGTTGTGGCTACTATAGCTCTCGTGCACAGGTTTGGAAAATTTTTGAAGAATGTTCTTTAACTCCTGCTATGTGAAAAATCACCAAAAATGTTTAGAATCTGGTCAACAATCAATATCTTCCTTCTTTGTGGCTGTTAATTAATTTTTTAGGGTTGCAACGTGCCCAAAATTTCTTAGAATTGGCTTAACCTAGGTTTTTAGGGTATGAAATTATCCAATATTTGTCTTTTAAGCTAAATTCATGCCCAAAAATGTTGTAGGTGGTTGTGGATTATCATTTTTGGGCTGTGATGTAACTTTTGATCGCTATTTGCACTCAGAATTGTCTAAAGTTCCAAGATATAATGGTGATGCTGAGTTGCTATTGTTTCACCCATAAAATACCTCTCTATGACTATTTGGGATTATGATTGAGGGTTGTAATGTGCCCAGACCTTTGTTTTGTGGTTGTTTCATCATTTGGTAACTAAATCATGCACATATTTGGAGATTCAGTGTTTTTTATCGCTATTAAGGGGATGAAATATGGCAAGGTTTACCTAAATTGTAGATGAGGTCATCTTATCACTATTTCTATCCACAAACATTCCTAGATTTGGGGGTAAACTGTTTTTTTTAGTCACAAGTCCTACCCAGAATTGGATTAATTCTTCTTACTGTTGTCTAGGAGGTCGTAAAATAGGGCTGCAAATATCTTGCAGAAGATAGACAAGGATGGAGGTTCCATAACGTGCACAGGTGACCATAAATTTACCACAAATTAACCTTTGATTTCATTGTTGGCTTCCATAAATCTCTCCTATTAGGGCTTCAACTATAGGATGGAAATAATCCTATATTCACAATTCAAGTACAATGAAGAAAACAAAGCATAGCTTCTAGTCCAAATCAAGTCACCATATTTTAGGGCATGATCACATAAGCATCCAACTAGGTCATAAATCGATGGTAAGTCTAGTCACCAAGAGAAACATCATGTTCAATGAAGGTATGAACATGTCACCCCCCACTGAAAGTGTGATGAAGATCACAAGTGGAAACCCATGCAAAATGGGGGGTAACACCTTTATTCATGGTTTCTTTGATTGCGGAAGAGTATTTTTTTTGTTGTGGAGGAATTTACTTTGCAGCCATGGATTTGAGGAGGAGACCTCTTCTAAATCGGTGAATTTTTTTTTTTAAATCTGCTTTTGTTGACTCAATATCCGTCTGCTTAGTCAGATCTCGACATTATTTCCTATGACTTATTTGGGTTTCTATTCAGTCGTCTAAGGGGTAGGCACTTTAGGAGTTACAGAGTGCATTGCTTATAAAGAAACTTCACTATCCTTTTCGACTTCCTCATGCTTTAGGGGTGTGATAATACCATGTTTACTTCCTTCACCTTTTTTGGTGCTGGAAACAACGTATTTGACTGTATGGACAACTCTTGAAAAATTTGGTCAACCTTTGGGTAGTATTTTAGCTCTTTAGGATCACCTCTAACTCCATAATCACTTAAAATTTTAGAGGAATAATAGAACAACTATTATAATTTTATGAAGAATATTAAAACAACTTCACTTGTGAAGATTTAGGCATATATAAGTTCTGGAACATAAGTCATTCAACATCTTATCATGTTTATTGATTGACTTAACTAAAAGTTTAACTTGAATACCATAATTTGAATATTCTTGTTTGTTGTCTTAATGTGGGAGTAAGCATTAGTAAAGATACCGAAGAGTACTACAGAGATAATGTTTCTCTCATAGATCAAACTCTACCCATTATTTGGGAACCTACTAAATTTACTGATTACCCAAGTAACAAGACCAATAGAACCTACATTTGGGTATTATTCCATCCTTTGAGCATATGTTGGAGTTTCCATTACCTGTAGGAGAGAGATTTTCACTCCTATCATTGCAAATATGGCTAGTGCCAACATGAATAGGTTGGAAACAATGCATGGAATCCTAGTTGTGCCCCGTGGGATGCCCCCACTCTTGAAGCTCCCTTCGGAGGAGAGCATACTCCTATAACACTTCCTATTTCTGCTAGACCATGGGAGAAGAAATTATTAGAAATTTATCATGAAAAGAGGCTTAAGAAATATATCCCAAGGGTGAGCTAAAATGGTTTTCATCAATGTTGTTGTGAATTTGTCTAGTTACGTGCCACTAGGTGCCAGTTCAAATTGGCAAGGTCCTCCTTTAACAATGTAAGTTGAAATGCTACAAATGTTTTATGAATCGAAATATAGGCCACTTTCATAGAAAGAAGAATAATTAATAAGACCAGAACCAATATCTTAAATATGTGAACCATTTCACACAACTTGCACTATGGGATGAGCAGGTCTCCGACTTCCAATAACCATTGGGAAGATAAAATACAATTAGGAAACAAACAAAATGTGCTGAATATGAACATTTTTTTCTCTTGGATTTTGATAGTGTCAATATAGGAGTTAATTTAACACTCCCACCATGTACTCATGTACTCTTTTAGTCCCATTAACCCAATTTTAATGGTCATTTGTTAGACATTAATAAAATTATCTTATCTCATCTTATCATCAATTTCTGTAGTATTTTTAGCTTTTCAATTTCCAGTGGTTCTTGAAGATAGTTGTTTGTTCTTGTCTTGAATTTCTTTTTTCTATAAATGTGAAATAGTATAAAAATACAAATAGTGCAAAAATACAAATTCTATATGAGTTTATTGTGTTGGCTCAATAGATCACTATTATCTAAGTATGATGGGAATTTCTGATTGAACAAACATAATGGAAAATTCTATCTGTTGTCTATCTGTAATTGTTTTGTATTACAATATTTTGATACTCATTATTTGCAAGTCGTATTTTCTTCCAAACCATAACATCAGATTAATCACCCTTTGTCTATCCTTTAATCGAATGGATATCTTCCTTTTCTTACTGAGATGCTTATTGTTGCATTCCAATAGCTTGAATTTTTTCCTTGTGAAATACAAATCCCATTTAGCTTAATAGTATAAGATAAACTTCTAGCTGGCGTCTTTGTATCTAACTATTTTTTTTTGGAGTGTTTTACTAGTCATTGCTTGCAAATTGTAGTTTTATGCAATGCCTAAATTCAGATTAATGCAACCTTTCATTGTCCTTCAATTACATGAATATCTTCTTCATCTTATCAAGATGCTTACATTTTCATTCAGATGGTTTAAATTGAAGTTAAATACGTATCCTGGTAAGATGAAGAGTATATGATCAAGTTAAATGACATAATGTCATGTTATTATGATGATACAAGTTGTTTTCATCTTATATCTAGTTCATATAAAGGTTGAAATCCTTACAAGTTATTTTGTAGAAGTTTAATGTGCCAATTAGGTTAATACAATTGTGTATGTGCATGAAAAATATGACCATACATACATACATTCTCATCGTATAAAAACATTCTTAGATCCATCAGTCTCAAGCTCTTAAAATTCAGAAGAAAAAAAAACTATCTTTAACAGACATTCATTTAAATATTTGGAAAATAATCTCCTCCTTCCTTAATGAAAAGTTGAAAACTAGAAATAGAATAGATTTACAAATATCATTGGGCCACTTGGCCTGCTCTCAACTCATTTACATGTATCTACCTACTCTATGCTTCCAGGATGAACGTTATGACAGCTTACAATGTCTCTATGGATGTTTCGAATCTCAAGCTTGTTGATATCCCTTAATAGAACTCATTCTCTTGGTTTTATTTTTCTGCCTCTGTGATTGGCCTTCTTGCATTTCCTTTTTTTCAAAATTTTCATGGTTGTTCCATCCCGTGCCGTCTTGTAACCTTTTCATGCATTTAATGTCTCTAACACTAGTTCTTCAAAACTGTAATGGCCTCAACATTTTCCCTCTCTAAATCACATTGGGTTTTACACAGAACTGTATGCCCCTTCAATCTCTTCTTCTTTTGAATGTTATTGATGCTATGATTCCCTGTCACTAATGTGGAAACTAATTTTCCTCTATTCAATTCCCACATGACATCTATATTTGTAATTTTCCTGTTCTCGTGTCTTCCAGACTATGTCAAGATGCATTACAATATACTTTTCCATTTGTACTTTCTAACATTTCTCAAATCCTATAGTTTTTTTTACGTGTTGCATCTAAATTTATGACATCCTCTCATATTCTACCATGTCTACACACATATGTCACATCCCCACTGTCATTTGATCTTCATTGGCTACCTCCTAATATTCACTCTTCCATTAAGTTTCAGATGCATTGTCTAATATTTCTCTAAAGGAAGGAAGTATTCTGCGAACTTGTTTAGGCATACAATAGCCACTACAAGTCTCACATAAGATTACCTCTTCTTCTTTCAGTTGGGTCTGAATGGCAGCCTTGAATCCTCTTATCCCTAGGAAAGAGGGGATATGACAAATTCATTTTATTAAAAACGAATGTTTCTATAGATTCACATGAATCATCCTAACTAGTATGAATATTTCCATGAATAGTTGCTTAGGAAGGCTTGAACTGGATACTTTACAGAAATTAGGGCTTTCAAGCTTCTCTTTCATGCAAGATGAATTTGGTTTCATGAGGCGAATATATTTCATGTTAGAAAAATCATGTTTTGTAGGAATATAGCTCTCATGTCAGGAAGCAATACCTACATTACTACAAAAACAAATATTCGCATGAAAAATCTTGAACATTTTGACATATCTATATCTTTATCAAATAAAGAGGAATATTCTAACAATAGGATGGAGTCAATTCAAATAGAATGTTTGTCGGTGGTTCTATTGTTCCTATAAGAAGAAACTCATGGTACTACAAATCAGAGTTGATTTAATATATTTTAGAATCCCATGAAAAAAACCTTGATAGTTTGTTGTTCACTCAGAAAATTACAACAAAGTGGTATATGGTACTTAGGTTTTGATTAGCTTGCACTTCAGAATGATGTCTAAACTATAGGAGTCTAGTTTGTGCATATATAGTACCACTACGTGAATTAATCCTCTTAAATTGACAAAATCACAATGGTGTAATCTCTGTATCAGAGCGAAGGAATCAATAGTAGGAATATAATTGCATCCCCAACTCTCATGACAATAGCTGCAGCAACAAATTAGGCAGCCGTAACACCCGGTGAACACCATATAAAAAACATCACCCAAAAATAGGAATTTAATGATGAAGACATTGTATTTTGGGTTGGCAACAAAGGATATCTTGCAACAACATATATGAGCTGGAGAACAACTATCTTTTTTAAGATGTTTGATTTACTATAGAAACTACAAGCTATAACACTTTCCAATACACAATTTTCTAAAAGAAACTATATTTCCTTTGTAGAAGGTGAGGATGTGTGTATGGAAGGTGTTAATGGAAGGTTGAAGCATATGACTACAAGGAATATGTGGAGGAATCTAAAATATGAGCATGTAAGAGGAAATGTAAGAATGAGACCAATAAATAGTTTTGTTGCATGAGGACATGCAAAACCTTAGAGTTTAGGGGTATGATGGGCCATGTAAATGGTACATTCTTTGTTCCATCTTGGTTATAAATAAGTATTGTTAGGCAGGAATAAAATTATAAGTTGCATAAATTATATAAACATTATAATATTCCTTCATAAAAGCTAATGCACATTTGTTGAATGAATATCTTGAAATTTGATTAGTAATGTTTGCCTATTTTGCTTATTCCTTTGATTTATTTAATGAGATAATGGTATAATATTTTTCAAAGCATTCTGGATTTGTGGTGGAGTTCTATGTGGAATAGATCAATTCACAGCAACTAGATCAATCTCCTTCAAACATTTCACTAAACAAACAAGGACGTGATTGAGATATTGAAGGGATTATGTTCCATTATCTAAATGTCACTTTCCTATATTAGGATGTAATTATCACTTCATTAGTGTATGGAAAGACAAAAGGCAATTTTTATTTCGCATTAGTTATTTTTCTCACAAATTTTCAAAAAAAATTAAAAAATTAAGTCTTGTAGTTTCTCAAATTGTTAAAAAAAAGCTTTCATTAGTTTTCATTTACAAAGAAAAAAAAAATTGCATTGTTAGTTGCATTCACTTTCAAATTGTTATACATCATTCGATTTCACTTTGTTGAGTCTATAACACCATCCAGTATCATTTCACTACCTTAAGTAATACAACCATTAAAAGAATGTTTAACTTAAAATCTATTAGTACTTTTATTTTTATAGGTTCGAGGATCAACTAGCTTAGCATAGGTTTTTGAACTAGGAGATTTAAACTGTCCAAAAACACTTTGATTTCAAACGTAGTGGCCTATATTTAGGTAAATCCACTTATACAAGAGATAATACAAAAATATCCTCTCGCACAGGACTTAAGCACGAGGTCGCGTGAGAGCTTGGTTGCGGAGATACCCCTCCACTTCCTTGCTCGATGATTTACCAGGATTGGTGTGTGTTTGGGGATCTTATCAATACCACTTCTTAGTTCTCGCGAGGTGCCGATATTTATAGGGTTCAGGGATTAGCTACCCTGCCCATGCACATTAATCAAGCTAGTGACTATTTCGCTAGATTCTTGGTATAGATTTGGTATCCCTAGTCTCCAGAGACTACGATCTTACACAGGTGGTATTGGAAGGATATTTCTTGTACACCTAGGATGAACTTGGAAGGTAACCTTGGTTGACAATTTGGGAGGGTGTTTGGGTGATTCCAGCACTTGCACCTCGAGAAATCTTCACAAGACACTAAGTAACCATCATTCAATCTTTACTGGTTGGACCTAGGCCCTAATCATCCCACGATTTCCTTTGGAAGGTGTATCTTTTATCTGATGTGTCTTTGTTACTTATGATATTTTTAGTGTGTGCTATTTTGTTTGTTTGTGCTTAGTTGGCCTTTAGGTGTGTGAGTCAAATTTATAGTTTTGGAGGACCAACCTCTTCGTAGGTCCAAAACGTTGAAAAACCTTCCTCCATCTGTTACAGTGGAGCCTAATTTTGAAGTTAATCACGGATGGGTTTAGTTTACTAGGTTTAAATTTTCTAGCCTATAGAATTCATGTCCTCATAGATATATTACAAATTGTATTGATCATTATTTCTATTTTCTTATGTAGGTTTCATTTTGGGTTTCTAGATTTATTTGATATTTCAATTGTGAAATATTCAACGAGATGTCAAACACTGACCGTGGAAAGAAAGCATCAAAATAGAGGGATGTATTATCATACTTTCATAAGCCTCAATCCAAGAATCCAGATTCTCTTCATGATTCAAACTCTTTTGAGAAACCCATCAATGAGAGAGATGTCAACACTTCTCAGAATGCATCTAATAACCATATAACAAATCATAAAACATGTTCCTCTAGTGAACGAAGTGAGATAAATGCAATTCAACCATAAATTGACAATGGTAATGTTGAAGGTTTTTCCTTGAGAGGAAACACAAATCATTCATAATCACGAAAAAGGGAGAAATGCCAATGGGATGCAAGGAGACGGTTCCAATTGGAATGGGCCTCAAGATTTCCTCTTATTGAACCAATAACTTCAATAACTCAGAATGAATCTCAACGAGAATTTAAATGCATTGTATGTACTTGGAAACTGGGTAAGATAGTAAAATTTAAAATGAAGTTAGATACAATAGAGAAGCATGTGGGAAAGAATTATGTCAAGCAAACTGAAAATGGTGAGGAGAAGTCTATTACCAAATGGAAATATTCTGAGAAATGTCGACATGTAAAATATCAAGAAGAATATAATAAATACTTAATAAGTAGGAGTAAATTTGAGGAAAGTGGAGGGACTATCACATCTCTATTTGAAAAAACAATGGAAAGAAATTTACTATCCAAGACGATGTAATTAAGCACTGTATTTCACATTTTATCTAAAGGTCGTCGTATGAAAGATTATCCAGATTATAATAACTATGTATATTTTCTAGATGCATCAAATTTTCCGTCTTCTCACTGGTCTGTAACGAGTGGTTGGGAATAGGAAAATTATCTAGCTCAATTAGAAAAGGATGATTTGAAAGAGAATATTGCAAATGCCATTTTTTTCACTATCTTTGGATGAAGTTACAGCTATTGATAATACTTCATGGGTATGAATGAGTATTTATATGGTTAATGGTCATATTAGGCATTCATATCTACTTGGAATTCAAAAAATGAAGAAGAGTTCTACAGATAAAAATATTTATGAACTTTTTATTACGACTTTAAAGGAAATTAGTGGTATAGATGATTTAATGATCACAAAAAGGTTGGTAGGTGTTGGAGTAGATGAAGCATCAATCGTGCATGGACAAAGAAATGGGCTTTGTGTAAAACTATAGAATTTAGCTTCATCATTTATGATCAGTATTCATTGTATGGCTCATAGGATGAATCTTGCATTTAAAATAGTAAGCAATTTTCCACTGGTTTCAAAAGTTGAAGAACTTGTATGTGAGACTCATGCATACTTTTGTTGTATTCCTAAGCGATTTATAGAGTTTCAACAATTTGCAGACGGTGTTACAGATGGAAAAAAACTATTAAAAGATGTTGATACAAGATGGATTTCATTGAATGGACTAGATCAAAGACTATTTAATGAGTATAAATTATTGGTAGGGGTGATGTATGAACATCACTTTAGTGTAGACAAAGCTCAATATCTTCTCTTTAGACTAACTGATATAGAGACATTATTAACATTAGTTGGAATTCTTCCTTTGCTTCATGAAATTAATGTCCTTTTCAAAATGGCTGTGAGTCGTACAATGTATATTACATAGTACAAAAATGAAAGAAAATTAGCATGCCTTGCATTGGATAATTTCTATACGATGCCAGGGTATTTTACAAGTCCAACGTTTAATGGTTGGACTACTCTCATTATTATAGAAAAGATTGAAAATTATTTTAAATTTGATGAAAAAGGGAGACTATGTATGGCATTGCGTGGGTATATGGTTCCCTTTCATTATGTTAGTAAGATGGGACAACCCACCAAAGAGTGTCGTGTGTCAAGATATTAGTTCAATGATATTGTGATTTCAGTGAGACACAACTTGATACAAATTGCACAATCATTATCATCATAGATAAGAGAATGATTTCCTCGAGATAAATTATTGGAGGTCATGTCTACGGTATACCCTCAATATTGGAATAAGGAAAAAGGTATAGACACTTTGATAGTTGACTTTTCAGAAAAAATGAGTATTTTAGTGCACCACTTTGGTAGGAATGTAAAGGTACAAGGAGAAGACATTGGAGGTATATTAGATTCATCAAAATTATATAAGCAACATAATTGCTTTGCTAAAACAATGTTAGATCAATATCTTGATTTGGAAAAAACTATAGAATATGGTGCAGTAATCAAAGTATGGACTATTTTAGGTGAAAGTCAATTTTTACAAGAAAACATGTTAGAGTATTTCAAATTAGTGGATTTATGTCAAACCATGATTTTGGGATTAGTGGAGAAGGAGAGAATGTTTAGTGTATTATCATTCTTGAAGTCAAAGTTGAGGAACAAGCTTTATAAGAATGTGGATACTTCTTTAATATTATATGTAACAAAGTATGGCATTACCAATTGGTAATTCAATAGAGCTCTAGCACTTTGGTGATCAGATTGTGAGAGAAGAGGAGAGTGCAATATAAAAAATGTTTCCAATGAATTGATACAGAACATAATGTTTTGGAGGCTCATAATGATATTTAATCTACAGAAGTTCATGTTCAACATGCAAAAATTGAGGATTGACATGAGAATTGAGAATTTAATATCCCACAAGACATGAGAAGGATTACCATATATAAAATTCAACTTGCATTTCAGGTAAAAATATGTTCTTCAGTCTATACTCTGTATTAAATATAATATGATTGGAGCTACATTTCCTTGATGCAATATATTTGAAGTTTGATGTTTTGATACCTAACTAACACATTTGTTCTATTATATTTGATAGGAAATGAAGTATGGACTTATCTATTTATAGATAGTGTCCTAGTGTTAAAGGTTAAATAATTAATTTAACAATACTTCTAGTTAGCAATAACGAACTCAGTCAAAAGTTAAAACTTTTTAACTTTCATATCTTGGAATATATTAATGGTATGTTGTTTCTTTCATTTGGAGCATTTTTTCAAATTTGAAAGTTTGTGTTTATTTTGGTTAAATTTATTTTTATTCCCTTGATACTTGACTGCAATTTTATCCCTGTGTACTAGCTTGATTAGTTTCATAAATGGCTTGTTTGTTTCTTAAATTTGGATTGCATTTATTTTTGTTATATTTTTATTCCCTTGATACTTGATTGTGATTTGATCCCTTTGTATCCCTTTGTAGCATTGAATGTTTTTTTTTAAATAATTAGTATTGTTCTTTTTAAATATTCGATGTTTTTAGTAAAGATGCTTGTATTTTATTTCACTTTGTTGCATGACTTAAGCATATTCACCATTTTAATTTTAGAATATACTATGTTTGTTTTATATTTTCTTTGAAAATATGTCTTGGTTTTTAGAAATGGAAATGACTGAGTTTTTAAGTGAAGAGAAAAATGATCTATGCACTGGCTTACTAGGTTCCTATGCATTCATCATAGGAGACCTATTGACATTGAAACCGACATTCATCTAATTGAATTTTATTGTTGATTTGATGACTAAAAGATCATTACATGGATCCTCTAGGATTATGGCCATATTTATAAATAAATATTGAAAGAATATGTTGAGGTACATGTTTCTAAAATTTTCCCTATTGTGAATCATACATGATGAGCATTTGTATTTTATGGAAAGTTTGTAAACTAAAAAAATGGGTTATTTTTCGTTTTAATGTTTTGTGAGGTACCTTATTATATTTCTCTTATACAAATTATTCACCTTGATTGTAGGTCATGTGAGAAAATGAGGGCATTCTTGCTAGAAAGATGTTAATGTCAATGTGGATTTTATGCAACCATCCATTGAAGTTTTTTAGATTGAGGGGGATGATTGGGCCCAACATACTTTGTGAAAATTGATTGTACATTGATTGTAGTATGATAAATGATCTTCACACTTTGAGAAAATTTTCTAATGTAAATTTCAAATATTTATGAAATCATCTCTCCATTTTATCTCTAAGAAGGTTTGAACTTAGTAGTATAAAAGTAGTTGTGATGAATAAAGTCAACAATTTAGATTGAAAATTTGATTTTCTTTACAAGGTGTTCTATTGCAAGAGTACGTGACAATTATAAAGTAAATACAACATCATATAGGCAATTTTATTAAGTCAAATTTTGTCAAGAATTAATTTTATATCTTCCAATGAAAAATTAGCCAAAATTTACAAGATTTTTAATTCTGTGAAAGATTCGCTAAATATTATACAAGGTTTTGTAACGTTGTGAAAAATTCATCTTATTTCACAAGATTTTATATTTTTGTAAAAGATTCGCCAATATTTTACAAGATTTTACAATTCCATGAAATATTCGCCCATATTTTACAAGGTTTTATAATTCCATGAAATATTCTCCAAAAAATTATATATACATATTATATTATTGATAAAATAGTCTTCACACTTTCTCATGCAATCATGGGGATTCCCCCATTTATTATATATATAAATCTAGGGGGGTTCTTAAAATTTTCACTGGTCACGATCTTTGGAGGAATAATTATAATGCACCTTTTGAACAACCATTAAATGTTAACCAGTCTTTCTGAGACACGGAGTGTAAGGGATTGAAACAGGGATTCAATGTTATGTCTCTCCCTTGAAGGGATATTGAATGTGTTGATCTTCCAAACACCTAGGGGGGGAAGATGAATAATTAATTTTCCTAAGGAATATTTTTAATTTCATACTTAGAAGCCATGTACTAATTTTGTTTCCAATTCTGTATATTTTTATGTAATTATTTTATTAATGTCAAAAACAATGACATGTGGAAATGACTGCCATGCTAGGAGGGCACATTAGGAAACTTGCCTAGGATGGAAAAATGGAAACACTCAAGCAAATCACTCAAATTATAAAAAGGAACTCAAGTCAAAAAGATAGAAACTTCCAAAAAATAAAACTATCATAAAAAATATAGCAACTACCAAAAGAAGGAAAAGCAAGGCAGTTTTCAAAACAAGAAAGTGCAAAAAAAGAATTTAGGCACAAAGAAGGAAAATTTTGGGTCAAGGAGGGCGCAGTTTCCATTTTGGAATGAAGGGAACAAACAAGGAAACATCACCTAAGCCTATTTATTTATAGCTTCCTCAAGGAGGGGGAATTCATGGGTAGGTTTAGGGTTTAGCAAGTGGCACCTTGATCAACAAGTGAAGGACTTGCTCAACAAGTCACCCAAGTCACTCAAGGTTTATTTAAGGGTTCTTTCAACACCATTGATCAGTTTTGGTTGATTATTATTTTGGTTTTGATGAAGCTAGGTCTTCCTTAATGAGTGTTTTTCCTCATTCTCTTGGGAGAGATGCCCCAAGTCCCTTTCCCCTTCTCTTCTCCTTCCCCCTTTTTATCTTATTGCAGGTAATTTTGAGCTAGGAAGTAGCTCATAAAGTTTATATCAAATTATATAGATGATATATACTTATTCTAATATTTACATGAAATTAATGTCTTGTCCCAAATATCTTTCATGTTAAAATTATCATGAGAAGAGATTTATGTGCCCATCTAGTGGGATTTTTGGCAGTTCAATATAATAAGAATTAACTATTTTCAATGGAAAAAGTATTAGATGATATTATGTGTTAGAAAATTATATATTAGTCTCTGTAATACTTCACTATAAGGTATGAATTGAATCTGGTTTGAAATCCATCAATTTATGCATACCCTTGCAAGTTGACTAGGAGAATTCTACTAGTTTTATAGTTTTCTTCATTATGTAAGTTTTATGTATCCAAATTTAATTTAGAAAGTTTATGTAGGAATTTAAATAAACCATATAAATATATCATCCCTTATATAGTTATTTTTTTGAGTTTGTACCACGTTTGCACAATCATCTTTGCGCAGGGTATCCTCGGTCCAAAACTACTAGTTTTTTCTCAAATTGATTCAAACAGCCCCAAATCACTCCATATACGTTCCTAAATTTATGAAACGTCATTTGATGCTTATTACCTATCTGATAAAACCTCTTAACATTGAACAAACCTCTATTTGAATGGATGTGAAATTTGTTCTTAGTTGTACGGTTGGGTGACCTACAAGCGTGGGAGTAGGCTTCAGTAGAGCTAATTCTAAAAACTAAATGGTCCCATATTTACATGGGCTAGGGAAGGTAATTTTTATGTACTAAATTTTCCTTGATAGATTCCTTAAACCTCTTCCACATTATCCCAATTTTGTCAATAATTCGCATATTTTTCCTTGCATCTAAAGTGGTTAAATTTACTACATAACTCTAATTGCACGTCGACTAATTTTTTCATCATACAATGATAATTTACAATTTAAATAACAAGAGAGATAGGGAGATGAAATATCACACCTATATCACTTCAAATGGTGTAGTTTCACCTTCAAGTAAATTCCAGTTATCATCTACAAGAATTAGCATCCATTCCATCAAATTAACATCCACAAAGTTTCCTCACATATGAAAAGATCAACTTCATTCATCGCCACCCAAATAGTGAAATTTCTTGACATATGAAATGTGAACCTTTATTCATCACCATCCAAATAGAGTGGGTTGAACAAACTAGTAAATGTATTCATTTGCTGAGAATCAATTTTGATACAACATTACCAGGTGGATTAGTCCTTTATCACAAATATGATATCTTTCTTAGATTTTTCAAAACTCCCTTTCCATGGTAGAATATCTTTCTACCAATGATTCATCATATGTCTCTATTAATTGCGTACTATTGGATAAAATTACATTGTATTACATCATATAAATCCATCAAAGAAGGATTCACTCTTGTACTACATTTTTATGTGCTGCCTGCAGATGCTTTGGGATATCCTTTTAATGCTTCCAAGGCACAATGTTGGATTAGAGGCATTCTAAATCTAATAAGGGAAAGTTATCAATAGTCATTTGCATATGACTTTTATTTCCATTGTTCCCTCTCATCATTCAATTTGGGTCATTTTATAATGCGTGGATGTGTTTTGTATTGTCTGGGGAAATAGTGAGAAACTCTAAGTCCAATTTTTTGTTGGTCTTGAATATAATCGCTCTTGAATGAATAGATTTTTTTGTAACACATGCAATATGGGGATTTTTTCAAAGTGATTGTTTCTTTTTTTTCTCATGTGTGTGGGGTCTTTTCCAAAACTTCAATGCAATATTTAGATTTGGATGCATAGAGACCTCTCTCCACTTCTCATTTTGGTTGAATGGATAAGATTTTAAAAATTTCCTTGGTCAAAAGTTGGAGGTGTATGATCACTTCCCTTATTTCCATAGATATGTTTTCATCCTGCAGGAAACAAGAAGTTGGTGGATCTTCCAAAGAAAACCATTTTTAATAAAATACATACAAAACATAAACAAAAAAATTAAAAAGGAAAAATGAAAGAACCTAAAGTCTAAAACACTAACTCTCTCCAATAAATCTATAAAATGCCCATCCCTTACCCTGACACACAAATCTATGTTTGTCATAGCATAGTGAATTTGTGAATTTGTAAAAACAATTTGTAGAAAAATATATTTGAATATCTTAATTTTATGTGTTTCTGGTTCTTGGTTATATATATATATAGACACACCATTTCTACATATCTAGATCTCAACTTTTCAACAAATCATGTCTACTTGGATGCATAACTGAATCTAGATCCATATTTGTATCCTTTTTCATGCTACTTGGTAAAATAGTAGAGGGTTGGTACTCAAAGAAGCAATTTGATTTTGACTAGTTTTCTTTTCATCCTATTTTAAGAAACCGAAATCTAAAAGTCGATCCTTTGGCAATGGAGGTTGTGAATATAGGGGAAGGGACAATGATTGAATTTCAAGAATATTTAATGGGAATTGTTTTGAGAAGTAGTATGGTGGAGAGGGATTGGAGGGATTTATTGACATTTCGTTCTCCCAATTTTATAATATGATGGACTTTTGTCTCATCCTTTATTCAAGGATGATTGTAGGAAATAAAATAATCGAATTTGATGTAATTGAAGTTTTCTTTTTCTTTTACTTTTATTCACTTTTTTGTTTTCACTAATTTTATATGGGGATGATGACCTTAAGAGTGTGAAAAAGGATTTTGGATATTTATCTGGAATTAGAAAAGTTAAGGGTATGATGTGAGTAGTAGTTGAAGCCTGCGAATAAGACTTGGATATAATTGTAGAAAAGATTAATGAGGAGATGCCATGTAGGGTTGTTATGATTCCCATTGTAGTGATTAGTGAATTCAACCAATCCTTGGCACAAATGAAAATTGATTTAGAGAAAATAGTCAGTTTTCAAATTGATGACCTGGAAATAGTTCATATCTCTATGATTTTGATGGTCAACATGAACCTTGGAGGAGGGGTACTCAAGTTGGGGTAGCTTCTTCTACATTGCCACTTCTTGATATATTGTGGGTGACTACTATCCTTTTGGATGGGTGCAAGTCCCTATGGATGGTTTTGTGAATTTTATGACTGTAAATTGTTGGTGTATGCTTCTACAAACTCCACTATTTTGGAATTAGGTTTTGAAGATGAATTTCTAGGGTTACTATAAAGTGATGTTGTTTTTGTGTCCTACTTGTTTAATATAATGATATAGAAGAACTTGGTAATTATATTGAAAAATTACAAACTTATGATAAACCTTACTTATTTTAATCAATGAATATTAGAATTTGCAATGTGTTCTAGTTATGTTTTCACCTCCTTGCACATTGTTCCATGGAAGTTGTAGGAGACTAACATGTTGTTCTTTAATCATTAATGTATCACTGACATATTTGATTTGATCCCAATCTCTTTTTTTTTGTAATATTTTAATTTATAAACCGCCTAGCATTTCTTTTCTCAAATTATTATTTGACATATGAAACAAAAAACTGATGTCCTCTTTCTTCAATCCAAACATAATAATTAAAGTATATTTATGATTTACCTTTATTTTTTGTATTTCAGTTCAATTTTACTTCTCTTGTTTGTTCTAAAGTACATTTTTATGAAGATTTTTTAAATTTCAACTGATATTTTTTTTTATCTTTTCAAGGCTAAGAGGCATATCTACTAGAGCTCATAGTGTTTTGTTTTCCATTTTAGGTATTTTTTTTTTAGAAATTGCTTCATTTATGTTCTTTTTCAAATAGTTAGTTTTGGAAGGTATGTTTCATAGTCATACACAATATCTTTAAATGGATAAGGCCTACAAGTCATCTATTTACATGGACATTGAATCTTCTCTTCTTGGTGTATGTTGGTATGTAACTTGTTTTTTATTCATGTAAAAGTAGGAGAATGTTTATTTTGATGGCTATTTTGTAGTCCTATAAAATTAGGAACTCTATAGTATATTCATATTACTATTTTGATGGAACTCTACAATATATTGAGAATACTACTTTGATGGAACTCTACAGTATCTTGATACTACTATTGTCGATGAAGGCTGCAACTGAGCTTGAGCTCTGGTAGGTTAGTGTGCTTATTTTTTTGTATTTTTTCTTTTCCTTATAGTTTTTCTTATGATGTATAGCATATGATGTGCAGGAATATTTTCGCTCTATAGAATACATTCATGGCCTTATGTGCATGGTCAAGAAGACAGCTAAACCTCAAATGATGGAAATTTACTATTCAAAGTAAACAAAGATATTCTGGATATTAGAAAGTTATTTGTATCATGCCTATGGATGGTACACGCTCTATATCCTCCAGAAAATCTACAATAAAAACTTGGCACAGAAGGATTTGCAGCTGATGGCATCATCTGCATTGTTGGTTGCCATTTCTATTATGCCCTAATGATTACAAACACGGGACTCACTATTTTGAACTAGAGAATGAGAAGGAAAGGAGTTTGAGAATGGCCAGAGTTCGAGAATGGCCAGTCTTTTGGGATTTAGTTTGGACTCTAAAAAAGACACCAGAGAAGTGGTAGGGTATTTTAATGAAAGGGGTACATATGTCGTTGTGTGAGATGTTTGCATTTGTATAGTTTTTCTGTTTTTTTTTCAAGGATAATATTATTATACTTTATGCTTAGTTTGAGTTACTTTCCATCATGTGTACTTACATTATTTTTTTTGGCAGTTGTCACACTCGGCAAATTTTCTAAATTGGTAAGTAATAGGTAAACAGACTGTTAAGCATTTCTTGTTGAAACTGAAAGGCCATGGCCCTTACTTTAAGTTGTTGAGAATTCAGAGCATACATATTCTGCTATGCACTTTATCTGCTTGTACAATTGTGTGTTTTGAAATGCTACATGATTTTGATTATAACTGAATAGAATGTGGCTCAATACTAGGACAATGTGTACTATAGATACTTCTATTAATAGCTTATACTAAAGATATACACCTTTGCACCTCATTTTTTAAATATACAAAACCTCCTTCACCCCAAACTATTTTGTTCTATGTACCTCCATTGTTGCTTATTGATTGTTGCCATTAAATTTCAGTTACCATTTGAGTCTACGTGAATATAGTTTAATCATATTGACTTTAAAGGGTCTTTAGGTTCAAAAAAAGGAAGTGGCAACATGTACTTATGTGGGTATCAGGTGTCTTTAAATGTAAGGTTTCCAAAGGTGTCATGACATATGTTCCACAAGAAGTGAAAGATTTGTATCATCTGTTGGAAAATGAATTCCACCCTTTATATATTGCTAACAAAGTTCAAACACTGCTAGGTAGGCTCTATAAGATTAGTGACAAACTGTCTTCAGCTTCTCCTATCCTAGAAGTGCAATTGGAGCAATACATTCCTACTTTAGAAAGGCAAACTACTCTGAGAGTGTTACAACAGGTGATGGGATTTAATTATTATTAATAATAGATACCTATAAATCTGATATGAACTAGCCTGCAAGTAAAAATATGGGCCATCCAGAAGGGGAATTATACAATCATCCAGAATGAGTATTCGAAAGAAACTAAAAATCATCTAAATTAGAAATCCTTTTATCTGACAGAAGGCCATCATGAAATTACTCTATACCAAATGTATGATCTGGGAGACTGAGGCCTTCTTTTGAAAGAGTATTGACCTCATAGTTTTTTTTCTAGACATGATGAAAGGTAATATGTTGAAATTGTGAAGCCACATGTTTTAACTGTAGAGACAGTGAGGAGATAGAGATATCATGGATATGTGAGAGACCCTTCATACAATTGTTTGGTGGCAGTGAGTCTCTGAATACCTGGATAGTAGGATACAACTAAAGTTCAAATTGAGTGTGTGCTTCAGAGGGTAAAACAGGGCATTTTAGGTCACCTGTGTTATTTGTGCCCTTGCCAAAATTATCCTTGAAGCGTATCTGAACATGTTTAGAAACAATAAGAACAAACCCCAAGTAGACAATTGATCATGGCTACTGGCAAGCTCTTTCCAAAGAAGCATACAATATGGAAGTGACAATTGGCAACTTCCTCAAGATCCTGAGCCCTTTATTAAGAGCAACGCCTGAGAAATATGAGAGCACAAACCAAATATTTGTTGAATCCTGGTAGGGAGGATTGAATTTCCCATCAATCCAAACCCCTGAGGGTTAAAGAAGGAAGCACCCTCTATTTCTTTAAATTCGTGATTTGAAACCAAGAGTACAGACAATTATCCAAATAGATGTCCTTCCAAAGGGATCGAAGACTAGGATTCCCTCCCAATTATGTCCATATCTGAGCAATATAAAAACAGTTTAGGAAGATATTTTCAATAGTCTCTACCTCATCATAATCTTTTCATAACATACATATTGTTGGGCCTACTTTAATTCTTTTTTGCAGCTGATCCCATGTCAATACTCTACCATTAAGAGAAATCTACATCAATAATTTTTCCTTACTAGGATCTTTGACTTTTCAAACTTATTCCACCACCAATTAGGATCTCCATTATCCTGTACAACTAGAGAAGTGTAGCCAAGTTTTGCTAGATAGGAACTACCACCCTCATTATAAACTCAAATAATTTCATCATTACCATTAGTCAATCAAATTTCAAGTATGATATTTATGCAGTTCAGAAAGAAAGAGATCCCAAGTTGAGTCTAAATGTTCCTCCATATCAAGGTTATCAGTACTCAACCAATATTGTCTCCAAAGTGTAGTTTCCTCAAGATTTGCCACCTGATTAAGAGTTAACTTTCCATTAACCCACAAATAATTGATAATAACCTCAAGGAGATAACTATTCTTGTTAAAAAATATAATGGCATCAGCTCCCACTTTGACATTTGAGCCAATCCCAACCTTCCATGCTAGAAAAGACCTTAGAATAGGGAAGGCAAGAATCATTGATTAATGATTTCCACTTATTGGACACATTCTGATTTTTTTTCGATACAAATCCTCATTTATGGTAATTGACACCTTTGCTAATCTTACTTATATCACATTCAGTTGTGGTTCTAGTTTCTGATATATTGCAGCTTTTCCTATACAAGAAAAAAAGAATTTTTGATCACCATAATAGACTTCAGAGAAGCACAGGTTAATTGAAAGTATAGAATTATATAAGGGGTGTATCAATTATGTTGATAGATTTAAATTGTGATGTCCCAAATTTTGCATTGGGTCACTATGGAAAAATCACATTTTCCATGTTCATGAAAGTTGTCAAAGGGATGCTAAAAGTCAAATAATTGCCAAGGAGGAAAACCACTAGTTTCCTAGGTTGGGGGTGGAAGCTTTGATATTTGGAATAAGGGGGATAATAAAATATTTTTAAACATTAGAAGAGGATAAATATTTAAGAGTGTATCTTATTAAATAAATACAATATAAAAATGAAATGGCTATGGAAAATGCAGACACATGGAGACTATGGGGCCCACACTAGCTAGAATTCCTATGTTAAATGATATCTTTATCTTGCAAATTTGAATATATAGGAAGCCTAATGTTTTTTGATGGATTATAAGGTTAATATAATTATCCATATACTTAATATGTCCAATTTGGGATGAATTTTAACTTACATGGGAGAGGGAGAGCCAAATGGGAGTTTCATGGACACTTGGCTAGATTCCCCTTACATTTATGACATCTATGACAACAATGATGGAGATTCTATGATAGTTATGACACAATTCAGATATGAACTCTGAAATACTGACATATTGACATTTTAGGACTGAATAGAGCATCTTATAGGTCGAATTTGGTAGTTGGAGAAGGCTAAGAGGCTCCTACTCAAATTTGGGAGAAGAGGGAAGGTGAAGGGAGAGGCCACATGGCATAGCATGAGAAGCCACACCAATTCGACTTGTATTTGGTTTATGGATGGATTTGGAACCTTAGGAGACCAATAATGTTTATAAAATACAGGGATCATCCATGAGAAGAATCTTTTTCTCATTTGTGAATTATGAGAGCTAGTGGATGACTAGTTTTCTTGCTTAAGCCAATTTCGAGGGTGAAAGATTCCCATCCTAGTTGGTGTTTGGAAAGGCCAATCAGGTGTTTCATGGATATTTAATGGATTATTATTTTCAGTTTTAATCTACAGGAAATCATGTGGATTATTCTATTGCAGCACTCTCTCTCAACTATTTCCAGTTTTCACACCATATTCATGCCAATGGAGGGATTGCACTTTGGGTGAGCTATTGATCTGTTTGGGGAAGATTATAATGCCAATTATATTATGTGCTGATTTATATTCTCTGAATTTAATTTTAATAATTCTCTCAGGTCTAAATACCCAAAATAATTCATGTAAAAGGGTTGAACAATAAATAAATAGTGTCATTTCCCCACTATCTTGTTGTGAACCATTGTAATGCTGATGATTTAGAACTAGGAGAGAATTTCATTGTCCATTTATTATTGTAATCCATTAAATATTGTATTTTATTCATTATCATAAATTTTCAAGTCTAAATTCCCAATATTTGTATGTCAAAATGACTTTTAATGAGCAAACAATGACCATTTCCACTCCATTTTGATATATGCCATGGTAATGATTATTATTTCGAATGGAGGAATGTATATATGATAAATTTATGATTTATGGAATGTAATTAATGTGTATTTAAATTATAGTTTTCATTAATTAAGCATTGGAATCCATTTTACCCATTTTTATTGCATTGGGAGAAGATTTGGTGCATTTTCCCCAAGGGTCGAAATTGTGACTTGGGAGTTGTTTTGGAAAGAGTCATAAAAGCCTGTATAAAATGAACAATTATGCATATGAGAATTTTAAAATGTACCTTAAACACAACCAGCCTCTATTCATAAATTCAAGTGACTTTGGATCATTTGTGAAGCCATTTCCGACAATTACCCAGCAGGGATTGGAGCCCCAATTTGCTAGTAAAGACTCCTACTTTGAACAGAACATTAAACAAGTTTGAAGAAAAAATTGGGAGATAAAAAAACATACACGAGAATTATATTTAATTTATATTATCATTCATGTACCTTCAGATAAAATTTGGAAGCATTTGGGTCAATTTGGACGTCTAGACATCAAAACTAGTTACGGTCAAAATTGAGGAAAAAGTGAAAAAATTGGAAAATTGGGCATTTTAGTAAAAATTCAAAAAGGAAAATTATAGTGGTATCAGAGCATGATCTTGGCACATTTTGTGGTCTGATATTTATGAGTACATTAATTCAGTGACCACCATTATAAATTGAAACCAAAATTTCTTTTGTTGAAGAGGAAACAATGACTAGGGATAAAAGAGGAACCTCATATGATGGTGAGGAGCTAATAAAAAGAATGGAACCTATATTTGAATACATGACCAATAATAGTATTAAAGGATTTGAATTTTTTGCTATCCAAATTTGGAGAACATATCATTGAATTTAAGAAAACCATGGAGAAAAATGCATGAGCTTGTTTGAAGGAGCAAAAGGAGGAGACCCATGAACCACCAAGCTCTAAAATAGGTGGAGTAGAAGAAGTAGTACATGAATATGATCAAAATTCACTCCCAAGTGACTCTGAAAAATATGAAGAGACATCACATGAGTATGAAGAATTTTTTGTTTAAAATAATGAAGATAATTTTGAGACACATGCTACCTTGAAAAAGAAACAAAGAGCATCTACTGATGGATGCTTGAACTATGAAGGAGTACCTACTGATGGGTGCTCACAACTCTATGTTGGTGACATAGAGATAAGATTTAAAAAAAATTTGAAAGAAAAAATTCCATTAAACATGAAAATGAATACCTTTTAGCAATTGAAGAAGAAACAAGATCAACTTCCCCATCACCACTTGAGCTTCATGAAGTTGGTCCAAGAAAGAATGAAGAGGATGAGGAGGTTCATTTGAAAGAGCCTAATTTTATTTAAGGGTCCTTAAATATGAATTAAAATAATATCCAAGAGACTTTTAGAATACTCCATGACACTCAAGCATTGGTATCAAATTCTTGTTGGAGAGCTACTTTCTTGGAGGAGCCATCATTCGTTGAAGACATGGAGAATATTCAAAGAGCAATGTGCAACATCAAAGTTAATTTCATGTGTTTGATTTTTGATAGAAAAAAATTCATTGAGCTTATTGAATGGTTACATGAATCCTACTTGAAGAATAATGAATTTATTCATAATCTCACAATTCAAAATGAGCAACTTCTTGAAACGTTGCAAGACACTTGTTTTTCCTCTTATGTTTCAAATTGTCAAATGATAGATTGTTTGGAGGATTATCATGACATGGTGGATCATGAGAAATTTGGAAATTTGAATGTACTTGATGTGTTTGAATATGAACTTGAAGAGATCCAAACACTTGATGTGGTGGAAGAGGAACTTGAATTGTCCCTTGATGAAGGTTATGCAAATTTTAAAGAAGAGCATGATTCATCTACATTGGAACCAATCTATGACAAAGGTTTCACACTTTTTAAGGAGCTGCATGATACTACCAATATCGATCCTTACCATGATGAAAATTCTGTACTTTCTGATCATTTGGGTGATTTACTTCATTCTCCTACATCCTACAATTCCATGTTTTGCAGCATTAGTCTCAATGAAGTATGGGTGAAAGGGTTCTTTTTTATAATGCCACATGAGGAGTATGGAACTCCTAGATTTAATTCTTATGATGAAATGGTTGGAGGACACTCTTATTCAAATTTGCAGTAGCATCCTTTGTTACTTTCTGATGATGCACATCTATCTGGATGCACCTGTGATATGCATTTGAGTCACTTGAACACTCATGGTTTTTATTGCTCAACACTTGGTTCATTTGATGTTGGAGGAACTTCATCCAACACTTGGTTCATTTGATGTTGGAGGAACTTCATCCAACACTAGGGTGAATAGACTTATGATAGGAGAATATTTTTGTTACCAGCCACATACATTGTTATATATTTATGATTCACTGATTTTTGGATGTATGGGTAAGACTTATTTGAGCCGTTTGAAGTCTCCTTGTTTTTGTTTCTCACTAATTGGTTCAAATTTGAGTGGAGATTCATCATTCACTTATGGGATGAAAGAATACATGGCTGAATATTTTGATGCATATCAATTCTTTTTGGAGCAGAATTATAGGACATGGGATACTCACCTATGTCATTGGAGCAAATTTTATTGGTCACTTGAAGCATGTATGTACTTGGCAAATGGTAGTCTACTCACTGGGAGGTATAAGCACTTTCATGATTTCTTGGTGAGGCACTTCCTTGATGTACATTCTTATTATGTTGTTATATACTTTGATGATATATATTATGCACTTATGATGTTTGGAAGAATGCATACAAGAAAATGGGATCCAGAAATTTTCTTTCCTAATGGTATGAGTTGGAGAGCACTCTTAATTGTTGGAGTGCAATGCAAGAAATGGGACCCCGAGATAGTTTTTAGTCCCATTGATTCCAAATTTTTCGGGAAACAAGAAGTATGGGAGATGGATTCCCCACTTAATATATTTATGTTAATCAGAGTAGTGAAACAACAAACATGGTGGTTCCTCTCTGAAATCTTCATGGAATCTCAAAGACTCAAGGTGGGTAGCTCAGTGGCAACTTCAAAGAATCATACAGAAAGCAGGTTCTTCAACAACCATGTTTGAAATTGCTTGAGGACAAGAAATATTGGGAAGGGAGGATTTGTAATGTCCCAGATTTTGAATTGGGTCACAATTGCCAAATCACATTTTCTATGTTCATGAAAGTTGTCAAAGGGATGCTAAAAGTCAAATAATTGCCAAGGAGGAAAATCACTAGTTTCCTAGGTTGGGGGTGGAAGATTTGATATTTGGAATAAGGGGGATAATAAATTATGTTTAAAAATTAGAAGAGGATAAGTATTTAATAATTCATCTTATTAAATAAATACAAGAGAAAAATGAAATGGCTATGGATAATGGAGACACATGGAGACTCTGGGGCCCACACTAACTAGAATTCCTATGTTAAATGGTATCTTTCTCTTGCAAATTCGAATATATGGGAAACATAATGTTTTTGGATGGATTACAAGGTTAATATACTTATCCATATACTTCACAGGTCTAATTTTGGATGAATTGTAACTTACATGGAAGAGGGAGAGCCAAATGGGAGTTTCATGGACACTTGGCTAGATTCCCCTTACATTTATGACATATATGACACCAATGATGGAGATTCTATGCTAGTTATGACACAAGTCAGATATGAAGGATGAAATACTGAAATAATTACATGTCGGGACTGAATAGAGCATATTAGAGGTCTAATTTGGGAGTTGGAGAAGGCTAAGAGGCTCCTACTCAAATTTGGGAGAAGAGGGAAGGTGAAGAGAGAGGCCACATGGAATAGCATGAGAAGACACACCAATTCCACTTGGATTTGTTTTATGGATGGATTTGGAAACTTAGGAGACCAATAATTTTTATAAAATACAGGGATCATCCCTGAGAAGAAGCTTTTTCTCATTTGTGAAATTGTCATTTGTGAATTGTGAGAGCTAGTGGATGAGTAGTTTTCTTGCTTACGCCAATTTCGAGGGTGAAAGATTCCCATCTTAGTTGGTGTTCGGAAAGGCCACTCAGGTATTTCATGGAAATTTAATGGATTCTTATTTTCAGGTGTAAGCTACAGTAAATCATTTGGATTCTTCTATTGCAGCACTCTCTCTCAACTATTTCCGGTTTTCACACCATATTCATGCCATTGGAGGGATTGCACTTTGGGTGAGCTATTGATCTCTTTGGGGAAGATTATAATGCCAATTATATTATGTGATGATGTATATTCTCTGTATTTCATGTTCATAATACTCTCAGGTATAAATACCCAAAATAATTCATGTAAAAATGTTGAACAATGAAGAAATAGTCTCATTTCCCCACTATCTTGTTGTGAACCATTGTAATGCTGACAATTTCGAATTGGGAGAGCCTTTCATTGGAAATTTATGATTGTAATCAGTTCAATATGATATTTTATTTATTATCAAAAAATTTCAAGTCGAAATTCCCAATATTTGTATGTCAAAATGTCTTTTAATGAGCAAACAATGACCATTTCCACTCCATTTTGATATATGCCATGGTAATGCTTATTATTTCGAATGGAGGAATGTATCTATGATAAATGTATGATGGATGGAATGTAATTATTTTTTTTTTCAATTATCATGTTCATTACTTAAGCATTGGAATCCATTTTACTCATGTTTATTGCATTGGGAGAAGATTTGGTGCATTTTCCTTAAGGGTCGAAATTGTGACTTGGGAGTTGTTTTGGAAAGAGTCATAACATCTTGTATAAACTGAACCATGATGCATATGAGAATTTTAAAAGGTCCCTTACACATACCCATCCTATGTTCATAAATTCAAGTGACTTTGGCATCATTTGTGAAGCCATTTCCGGTAATTACCCAGGGGGAATTGGAGCCCCAATTTGCTAGTAAAGACTCCTACTTTGAACAGAACATTAAACAAGTTTGAAGAAGTAATTTGGAGGTAAGAAAACATACATTACCATGATATTTAATTTATATTATTATTCATGTACCTTCATAGAAAATTTGGAAGCATTTGGGTCAATTTGGAGGTTTAGACATCAAAACTAGTTAAGGTCAAACTTGAGGAAAAAGTGAAATAATTGGTCATTTAAAAAAATTTCAAAAAGGGACATTACATAAATGAGGTTTTTGTGAATATAAAGTTACATAATTTTGATAGATAAGGTACTGGATACATCTCTGTAGGGTCTTATATTTATCTTCAAATTAGTTTACTATGGCTATAAAGTTACACAAAATTGATATCTAAATGATTGGATACATCTTATCACGATCCCAGATATGTCATATCCCCTATCTGGAATGAGTACGATTAGTTATTTCGTTCATGTGACATTAAGTCTCACTTCTATTTTCTGTTGTATTATCCTGCCTACCCAAGAAAAGGGGAATTTCTGACCACCATGAGAAGTTTTAGAATCATAGATGTATTAAATTGAGCACATAAATCTGTGGACAAACACACAACTCACAAGATAGATCACACAATTTACTCAGTAATTGAAGAATGAAGCAGTGAAAAAATGGATTACATCTGTGAATGATTTCATTAATAAAAAATTTAATTAGATAATAATTACAATGAAGTACAATGGCTTTAATAGCCACATGCAATTCGGATCCACATGAGGAAATTCAAATTGATTAGACTCTACTTGACTGTAGGTAACTAAGACCTTGTCTAAATCACTATTGAAGGACTCAATAGTTAACTGGCCTTGTCGAAAGCATAATCGAAGTTCATCAAAGTTCTAAAACACAACTCAAGTGTTACATTCAATGTTGACTAAGGCTAACTGACTGTGGTAGGTGAGAAATGCGCCCCTCCTAAGTGCAGCCATGTAAAACTAGCACTAAGTCAATGTAGACGACTAGAACCGAATGTAACTGACTCCTAACTTAGCTTGACTAGTCATCAACTAAACTGAACTGACCTTGGTTGGTTTTGGCACTCCTAGTGGCTCCTAAATTATAGGGATTGGTCTAGAAGGCTCCTAAACTAATGCAATCAAGTGCAATCAATGGTATTAGGACTCAATTAGTGTTCCCCACACTTTAGTAACTGAAACATGCACCCCAATTAGGCCAACTGGATCCAATGGTGCTCGTGACTAAAAATAGACTGGATGGACTCCTGATTTAAACATATGACCAAATTGGACAATGGAGGATTAATACTCCTAACACCCCCCCTAAATGTTAACTTGGACAATTTGTGGGCCCTGGTAACTAAGACCATAGGTCACCCATTACATCAAGTAAAATAAAGTAACTGCTTAATACAAAGAGCTGGGGCAAAAGCCACATGGTAAAAAATATCCCCCTCTATCTAAGTAGGTAGAATCAGGTCTCAAGTTTGAAAAAATTGAAAATATGTTGCTGCAATCTTCATCTCTATGAGGTAGAGAAGCATCATGCATGGTTTGTTTTGCACAGGTATTCTAGGGCCTAGCATGTAGACTTCTTCTTCTCCAGAAATGATGATGGAAGGAAGGAGGAATGTAACCTTTGTCTCTTGCTAGATGAAGAGGTGTATGATCATATCCATTCTTCTAAATTTAGTGAGACTGAGCCCTTTCCAGATAGAATCTTACAGGGAGTCTATTGCATCTCTCTGAAGGAGGTAAGATTTCATGGCATAGCGCAAGGGTCTTTCCTTTCTGAGTGTCATGTGAGTTTCTAGTCATCTTCCTAGCTTCCAGTTTGGAAGTAGGGACTAAATCTAGGTCTGATTCACCATGAATCTCAATCTCATAAATTGATAAAGATAGATCTGCAATACTAGTAGAAGCTGTAAAAGAAGTAGATGCAATTATTTTACCTTCCCTTGCAAGTGGCTACTGAGAGTGCACTCGTCCTGAAGGAGGCATGAAATGTGAGAACTCATATGCTTTTGAATCATGATTTCCAGCACCCTTCACTATGATTCTCCCAGTAGAGATATCTGTGATCTCCACTGAGTCAGGACCAAAGATTACTCGCTTTGGCGATCCAGTATGGTTCATCTAATAGACAGATAACAAGTTTGAAGCTAGGGAGGGAACAAATAGCACATCTTTGAACCTTCCATGTTCAATCTTAACAGATCCCTTCCCTTTTTTTTGACTTTACTGTTATTTCCCATCTGAATACTAGGACCATCAAAGGACTGAAAAGAAGAGAAAGATTCTCTGGATGCAGCCATATGGTTGGAAGCTCCAGAATCAATGAGGAAGACATGTGGTGATGTGCAGCAAGCCTTCAGTGCATGGCCTTTCCTTTGGTATTCTTCTTTTTCTTCTTTAGATTCATCCTTCCTTGCGCTAGCAGGTACAAAAATGTTATGTTTCTTCAAAATAAGAGCCATTTCATCTATTTGTCTTCTCATGAAGGAACTTTCTGAATGAAATCCCCTTCCATAGTAAGAGCAGAGGACCTTTCCTTTGCCATTCTTCTTGCTTCTCTTCGAACCTAAAGGATCTTTTGACTGCCCTTTCTTCACATGAGACTCATATCTTTTCTTCCCTTTGTCATTTGCTACCTTATATCCTCTTGTAACCAGAGCTAGATCTTTGGAAGATCGAATGATCCCCATTTGGATCAATTTATCATTCTCAAAAATAAGAGATTGGATGAAGGCATAAAGAGTGGGCATCTTCCAATTTGGAGCAGTGAGCCTTACTGTTTGGAAGGTGGATACACAGACTGAGTAGTCTACATTGAGCTTTGTGACAATGGCAAGGATGAGCCGATCTTCATCCTTCTCCACATTGCATTGCTTCAACTAATATATCAGGTTCTTGAACTTTGTGAAGAATTCATTTAGTGATTCGAAGTTGGATGGAGTAAGAGCGATCAGATCATTTTCTAGATGATGGATCCTCATCTCATATTCCTTACCAAATAAGGAGGCAATCTTGTCCCAAATATCCTTAGGAGTCTTCAATCCTTAGATGTGGAATCAAATATCTCTAGAGACTAAGGAGAACAAGTGTCCATGGGCTTCATCAAGCCTATTCGAGTACTTTTCTTTGTCATTATCTAAAGCTGGCACTACCTCTGTTTCTTCTATGAGTCTAAGGAGCTTCTTAGTGTGGAGCATTACCACCATGTCTTCCTTCCACTAGTGATAGTTGAAGGGAGTGAGAGGCTCTACTGGATGAACCATTTTGAATGCAGTAAGAAGGGCTGAGCTGCTGTAGCGAATGCAATGAGAAGAAAGGGCTGCTTATAGCAAATACTGTAAGAAAAGTTGATAACCTGTCACATAATCAAACATACAAAGTAAGGTCAATAGTCTGCACTTTTGGAATTTCCTTCACACCCAGCATAGTTGATTAAGCAAGCTTGATCAACAATTTCCTAACTTGGGATATTATGTGTTCAATTATTCGCTTCTAGTGCAGTACTCGAAGGAGGGATTTTTCTCAAAAAAAATGATCCAACTAGATATCTGAGGAGGAGAGGTGTCTTTTCCACCAAGGCTCTGATACCATATTAAATTGAGCACATAGATCTGTGGAAAAACACACAACTCATAAGATAGATCACACAATTTACTCAGCAATTGAAGAATGAAATAGTGCAAAAATGGCTTGCAGTTGTGAATGCTTTCATTAATAAAAAAGGTAACTAGATAATAATTACAATGAATTACAATGGCTTTAACAGCCACATGCAATTCGAATCCACATGAGGAAATTTGAAGTGATTAGACTCTACTTGACTATAGGTATCTAAGACCTTGTCTAAATCACTCTTGGAGGACTCAATAGTTAACTAACCTTGTCTAAACCATGACCAGAGTTCATCAGAGTTCTAAAACATAACTCAAGTGTTACATTTAGTGTTGACTAAGGCTAACTGACTGTGGTAGGTGAGAAATGCACCCCTCCTAAGTGCAGCCATGTAAACCTAACGCTAATTGAATGTAGAGGACTAGAACTGAATGTAACTGACTCCTAACTTAGCTTGCCTAGTCATCAACTAAACTGAATTGACCTTGGTTGGTTTCGGCGCTCCCAATGGCTTCTAAATTGTAGGGATTGGTCTAGGAGGCTCCTAAACTAATGCAATCAAGTGAAATCAATGGCAGTAGGCCTCAATTAGTGTTCCCCACACTTTAGTAATTGGAACATGTGCCCCAATTAGGCCAAGTGGATCCAATGGTGCTAGTGACTAAAAATAGACTAGATGGACTCCCGCTTTAGACATGACTCCTAATTTAGACATATGACCAAATTGGACAAGGGAGGATTAATAATCCTAACAAGATGTTGATTGCTAGAATGGGTTTCTAAGGGGTGTATTGGCTACATTGATAGCTTCAAACAAGTTTCCTGTGGATATAATTTGCATAAAGTTGATGGAAAAGTAGCTGGATATATCTCTGCTGGACCAATACTCTTTCTTTCATGTTCTCAAATATTCAGTGGTGCGACAACTTGTGATTTGTAATTGTGAACTGCTTTTAGAGTTTATAGTTTACATGTGATGGAATTCAGTTATTACTATGATTTGTCTCTAGTATTTTATGGAATATGGTGTGACAATATTGGAATTGATATATTTCTTACTCTTTTGGTGTTAAAGTGTATACAGTTCTCTTATGTATGCTAAGAGCAGAACTCTCAATTTTTTTTTAAAGTTAACCCTTACATGTTCCAAGTATTAGAAGTGTATCAAACCATGAAAATCACGACCCTGACAAAGATGATACAATTTTCTGGTTAATGTTTTGCTGTTATAGAAAGGCTTAGTGTGGATGTTGTGAAGTACAATTTTGTACAGTTGAAGATTGACCATTTAAAAGGCATTGTATAGTTTGGAAATCAAGTTAAGTAATTGAATTTTCTGACTCATTATTTTGTATAATAATTATAGCCTCTAATAATTTTGAGGATTCTGCTTCTATGCATGGATTATTTTTCAGAGTGAGTATATTATAAGTAACTGAGTGGATTTATTTGTGCATGACCTTGAATCAGATAAGATTAGGAATCATTTGACTATTCTTCTAAAATGCTTAAACAAGGCTACAAGTCTTATACAACTGCCTTTCATTGCGAAAATCCCAAAAACAACTCAACACTTCCCACTATTGCTTGAGGTCATAGAGAAACAGCATAGAAAGCTTCTAGCTTGCAACGTCTTGATTGAGAGGTGCAAGGAGGAGAAAGAGTGCCAAATGATCGAAATGGTATGTTGCCATTTTTTGTTTGTTTGGTGTGGAAGCCTTTTATATCATAGTTTATTCGAGATTCTCTATGGTAGTGTTTTGTGCTAAAAATTTTTGTTGTCATTGGTCTTGTGAAGGAACGAGAAGAAGAATCCAAGAAGTTCAAGCAGCAAAGATTAACAAAAGAAGTGGAACAGGAAAATACTTGCATCTTAGTATAAAAAGAGAGAAGAGCAGAGAATTCAGAGGGAGAATAGATGTTTTCTCCAATGCAGGACAAATGGGAAGGTTAACTAGATGGGTCTAAAATTTGAACAATTTATCGCCTAGAGACCAAGCTTGTTGAAGTTACCATTGTTGAGCTCTATTTTTCCCTCAAGCTCTAGTAAAGAATGGAATTGATTCAAAATGATGGTACAGTGATAGGTTAGGCATGTGTGGTGCCTTACCAATTCCATCTTGACCTTTAACTACCCTTTGTTGCCAACTTGTTTCACCTTATTTGAAATACTATGTGATCATCAGCATGGAGTGGGGGGTTAAAAACTTAAATGAAATTGATTAATATAGCTCATGAAATTAGCCTTACGGGATTGGGAAAAATCCCATCTCACCATTTTTTTACAAATTCCTTCATTTAATTGGACTGCTAGATGGGCTTGAGCATCAACTTATCCATTCAGGCCTCATATTATGTGGAAGCACTCAATGTATTTGGAACGAGAGACTTTGATTTTGATCTAAGAGATTATCCAAGCTAGTGAATTTGCTGTTGAGATATGATGCTTGTTCATAAGCTTCAAAATTGTTGACAAGTCCCCAACAAATAGGATATATTGCACCCTCTTCAAGTCAATATTGTTTAGTCCTTGTAGAAAACCATAGGCATCAGCTTGATTGTTAGACGCAATTCCAAGACCCCGGGTGTAATTTATTTCCATTATGCCTTCATGATTGATTACTTTTTGTAGCACCGTAAAAAAGGGATGTGCTTCTTTTAGTCATGTTGCCATTGTTGGAATTATTCTGTACTAAATTTGATATGTCAGGATGGATTCTTGATTGACTGGGGGTGGTAACGATTGTTTGGTATCCCTCATTTGTCATTCTAGCTAGCCATCCAAATATTCTCTTCAATAGTGAGTGTCAAGGTCTTGTCATTTTTCATTCCTTAAGCCTGTAGTGTTTCGATCAAGAGACTCTTGGATTTGTAGCTGTGATTTTTGGATTGATTTTCATCTCTTGATATATCAATTTGTTTTGTTCCATCCAAACCCCCTAGAAGGTGGGCTTGTTCTGAAATGAGCCTCTATAGTGCTTACACTAACAAGAAAACATATATTTCCATTGGTTTGGAGGAGTTTCTCTTTGACCAAGTTCCAAAATAAATATTTTGGAAGTTGCATCCAAACCCCCTAGAAGGTGGGCTTGTTCTGAAATGAGCCTCTATAGTTCTTACACTAACAATAAAACATATATTTCCATTGTTTTGGAGGAGTTTCTCTTTGACCAAGTTCTTGGAGGGTCATTCCCCAGACTTGTTTGGTGTAGGAGTAATTACAGATTAGATGGTCGTTCTCTAGACATATGTTGTTTTTTGTAACTTTTTTCCCCTCTAGACTGTAGAGCAGACCAAAAATTTTCTTTTACATATAGGATGCTACCATGTAAATATTGAGAATATGATAAATGTTACCTTATTGAATATGGGCCAACAATCTTGAGAGACTCCATTGTTGTGTTTGATGTAGTTCATCTTGGAACAAGTTGTTGCCCAAGTGTACAAATGCCACCAGACGCCCATCCTGAGCTGATTGTAATTCCTTGACAACATGGCCAATGAATTTTTCCAATTTTTAGAATGTATGTTGTATCGAGGTTGGTATCCTAAAGATGGAGGATAGTTGGTTTCTCCTAGAGATGGAGGATAAATTCTGACTGCCATATAAACTATAAATTTTGTCTTTTATCTTATCCTGCTAACACAATCAAAAGGCAGAAATTTGGTTCTAAAATGTAGTAATTTTTTTGATAAAGTTGATTTATGATGTTCCTAGTCCTTAGTATGAATCCCTTGATCAGCATAGTAGAGGATTCCCACTACACTCTTCTAACTAAACTACACCCCTTTGACTGCTATAACTACAGCTAATTCAAGAATCCTACTTAAAGATAGAGATGTTTTACCTTTGATATGGTAAATCGAAATCGTGATGGTTAGTAAGAACTAGTCATAATTCTTTCATATGCTTTAAATCTACAGAATTGAATTCAAAATAATTGTGCTTGATAGCATACAGAGCCACTAATTGCATTATAATTAAGATGCAATTGTAAATTTTTTCCCTCGTTCCTTCAAGTTCGGTGTATTTATTTGATGCGTTGGATTTTAAGTATTTTCTGAAAAGAAGATTCAATTGGTGCATCATTTGGATAGCATGATATTTGCATAATTTTTGTCCCCAATTTCATAGGGTTCCCATTTTCCATGGCTTTCATGCAACCAAAACTTCATATAATTTTACAGGCAGAGCTGAATCCGTGATTGATATCAATTCTTGTCAATCGGGAAATCTTTGTTTTAACTTGAAGATCCATATCTCTAGTTTCTAGAGAACCCGTCAATGTTTTTCCAGTGTAGAAACAAATGGATAGGCCCTAGGGAAGTGAAACACTTCGACTCTTTAAGACTACTATGTAGAACAGTGAAAATTCCCAGATCCAGAGGAATAAAGTGCATGTTGTTATTGAAGAGGTGTGTCCTTTAACTCGGAAGAAAGAACTTGAGAGCACTAGTAACCTCTGCATAAACTGAGACTGCATTTTTAGATTACCTTGGCTTGGAAAAGGGGATGTCAAAGGATCAAAGCCTATCTGCTAAGAGAATAAACCATTGATGATGATTTCCATCCTCTCCATATTCCACCAGCACCAAGACTTCTTGAACAACTTCAATTTTTTCTTTGAAATCATGTCTTCCTGCATGCAATGTTCCCTGTAAACATGGATGAAAGGTAAAATACAGAATCCACCCATCAGGAGATTTATCTAATCAAGAACTGGCTGTAGGAGATTGATTTGATGTTTGGTGTAGTGGTGTTGTATGCTTGTCTCTTGTTACCTTTATCTACTAGAAGTAGTGGATAGAAAATTGTAATCAAATGGGGTCTTGTTTGGCGTGTAGTGGGTAGAGTGAGAAATATCTAATAGTGCCAAGCATCTCTGTTTAAAGAAGAAAAAGAAAGTGGATAAAGAGCTTTGAGACTTCCTGAAGAATCAAAACTCATCCTTTGATCTTGTAGGAGATGGTGTATTCGGAGATGAAGTACACCTCTAGCTTGGTTTCTAAAAGATGGCAAAGTTGGTAAATTCTTTGTTTCGTAGAGAAAGCATCCAGTGCTGAAGTGTGTAGGTTGTCGAACAATAAGGCCTTCTCTATCTTCTCTACATCAATCATCCAAGTCGTAGTAGGGTTTCCACTTCCACAAAACCCTAGTCTTCTTATCTCACAAGAACCACAAGAACAAGTGCTCCCTTTGCTCCTTTATGGTTTCTACGAAATACTAACTTCCATTATCTTGTTAGGGAAAACCCCAACCCTAATTCCTTACTTGCATCAACATAGGATCCCTAGCATTGTAGACAAGAGAGCAATGTACAATGATGAAGTACAATTGAAAGAGACAAGATCTCTCAATTTCTCACATCTCTAACATGATTATGAGATGAATGAATGAAAATACACTCCTCCCAAGGCCAACAATAACAAAGTGGACCTTGTTCAAAACAAGCAACCTAACTTGATGATAGATAGGCCCACATGTGAATCACTCTAGCTGTAAGTAACACATGTCAAGCACCAAGGCATGCATGCCAATAATCAAGGGTCCCAAAGTGAACACTCCACTAGATTATTCCAACACTCATCCTCCAAAGTTCTCCAATGCCATCTCCTAAGCCACATGTACCTCTTGGTCCATTGCATGTACATGATCATTCAATACAAGCATCCTCAAGTCAAGTACAAGCCTCCATGGAAGAAATCAAGAGTCCCCTTGATATCCAAGGATTATCACCCTCCTCCTATATGCTCAATGATCCTCTTGCAAATAGATCATTCTCCCAAGCAAGCAACCAACCAACCTCCATGTGTGCACCCCATAGGTCTCCACATAGCTATTGGGAGAAAGAGTGAAATGGGAGTGCAAAGAATCAAGTTCCAAAATATTTTGAGAGTGAATCATTTTCTATATAATATATATTTTTGTACATGTTGTTATATATATTAAAAAAAATGCAAAATGGTGAATTAGCTGCAAAAAAAATTAAACCATAGAATATTTGTATTATATTAATGATAATCATTAAAGCATCAACCATTTCGTACACAAATAACATCAGAGGTCTAGAAGGTATGGGTATCTAACCTCCTAAGGAAGTGGGTCTCATAAGAATCAAGTCAAGGAATAGTAATCATTGAATAAGATACTTCCAATATGTATGCCCATCATGGTACAACCAAGATAGGAAACACGCCATGTACCCTACATCTGATGAAACACTCTCAAGCATGGTCTAAACACTCTCGGTGTATCCCCAATATTTAAAATTATTAGAGAAATCATTCGACCAATATTGCAGAGTAAAAGTACAAAGCTTATTATTTTTATACAACATAGGATACCCTAAACTGTTGTTATGTCAATAAGAGCATTCAACATGGTGATTAATGCCCTAGAGAAAAATGATTTTCTTCTCCAAGAAAATTACAGACATTCAACTTGACACATGACTTAGATAAACTATATGTGAACAGTTCCAAGGAAGACATACAAACATCATTTGAAGAAGAAAAAATCCATTATGGACTAGAACTAGAAGGTATCTTTGAAAACCTATATTTTAGGGGATATTCACTTGAAAAAAAAATTGGCATCTTGCAAAAAATAACTTTTTAAAAAGTTCTTTAATTTTTGAGAGTTTATAGCAGGAATCGCATGTTTTTTTTATTTTGAAATAGAAGTTCATTTGGAAACT
The DNA here is from genome assembly GCA_001517045.1 of Pseudotsuga menziesii. NCBI lineage: Eukaryota > Viridiplantae > Streptophyta > Pinopsida > Pinales > Pinaceae > Pseudotsuga > Pseudotsuga menziesii. The sequence goes on along the minus strand of LPNX011177966.1, from coordinate 16,792 downwards.
TAATGGTTATAACTACCATGTATGTAAGTTTAAATATGAGTTGCATTTAATGCATATAAGAACGTTTGGGGAATAGCTAGTGTAGCTGAGTTAAAACCTAAAAAGAAAGACACTATTGAATGACAGAATAGAGATTATCATTATGTATATGTGTCAGTGTGACTGAGCCTTAGAATTTGTACCAGGTTCCACATCAATTAGCTGATGCATTGGAAATCCTACACTGTAAGAAATTCTCTCTTGAAATTTGCACAAACTAATACCTCAATTTTTTCCAATAGAGTTTTGGCTACTCATGCTGGAAAATCATGGCCTTGTTCACCTAAAAAATCATACATGTATTTTCGTGTGCTTGATTTTGCCTTAAATTTTTCCTCTAAATCTATGAGCTTCTTGTAATCCATGTGCTATTTCAAACTCTAATCTCTTCAACTTCTTGAAATTTTTGCTGATATCACCTCAAATTCTAGTGCTGATTCCACCATGAATTTTGTTCCAGCATTGTGAAACTATGTCTACATAAATTTTGATCCAACATGTGCCATTCTTCCTATACTTCTATTTTTTGCACCTATGTTATCGGATCTGCCTCCCCAGTGTGTTGGATCCTCACATCCACATATCCGATACGTATCCGGGTTGGGATCTGTCATGGAAACGGATCCCATGCAGAATTAAGCATATCCTGGTCCAATGAAACAGATCCTATGAAAAATCGAACAATTCCTCAAATTTTCAAATGAATCCTGAAACTTCTAGTGCCTCTATGACCCATTGATCCCCACAAAAAAAATGTTTTTTAATGAAAAATGTAAAAACCCTAAATACCCAATGGATAAAAGAATAAACCCCATTCTTTCTCAAGGTCTGATCTATCCTTATGTCAATATCTGCTTTTGAACTATAATATATCAATATCAGGTCTTCTCTCAATGTTTTTATTTGTTTATCTTTATGGTTAAGGTCTGTTGTGAAGGGCTGATCTATCTTTATGTGCTATGTTGTTGCTCCCTTCACCTACACTATTATGTAATCTTGCCATGTCCTTCAAGAAAACCACTTTATTCCCTATTTATAGGAACATGTGGTTGTGGCTCACAAAAACATTGTTACGCCCTACTTCAAGTTCATGTTGAAATGGTTTTTAAAATTATCAATATCAATCATGGTTACAACTCATCAAATTATCAGTTATGGTACATGAACTCTCTTTTTTGACAATAATTTATAGTTTTATAGTTCTACTCTTGTGTTTCTTGAATAGTTTTGTTTCTTCACTCTATTTTTTAATTTATTATAAAAATATTTTTATATTTTTTGTACTTGTTGTTTCCTAGCCATATCTGGGTCATGAGGTTTAAGAAATATCATGAATCCATATCCAGATCCGTATTCGGATCCTGGTAACTTAATTTTTCACTCTCATGAGTCACGACCCTTTGAATTATATCAGTCCTTCACTCTGCTCTCTAAAATATAGATAGCCTTTTGGTCTACCTCATTGCAGCTCTGTTAGAATATTAGAATTTGCCTACACAATAGGAAAAATGAAAATTCACATAACAACAAATTAAGAGAAAACTAGTTTATTTGTTTTCCCAAGAGCCTCTTTATATGGTTTCAAGGAAGGAATGACTAGGTTAAAACACCAATCATCCACACTGGGACAAAAAACGGACAATTATGATGGATGTACTCTTGTGAATCTGCATATTTGCGCAATTTGCAATTAAAAAGTACTACATTTGCAGGTTTAATGGTTATTGTTCTGTTTTCTAGAGCGATATGAATTCCTTTGTTTTAATGACTATTGTCTCAAGTTTGTTTAATACCTTTGTCATTCGTATTTTTATTTTTATTCGTTTTCAATGGCCCGATGTTGGTTTATGTTTTCAATGAATCGAGGGTGGTTTCAAAAATTTTCTAAATACTGGATTAATAGGTTCTTAAATCCTTTTATAAAAAAATATATAGACATCTATTATAAGTAAAGAAAAGAAAATCAGAATAGGCCCCTTGTATATGTTTCTTCCCCTTGTAAATATTATTGGTTTAGTGCAATAAGTATTAAAAAAGGGTAAAGGAAAAAAAGAAGCAGTTATACTATTTGGTCTAATTCTTTGTTATAATATTAATATTATGCATACATTTTTTTATTAATAATAGTTTTATGCATATTAATAGCATGGCTTGATTATCATCAATAGTTATTAATGATGAAACATTTTTTAAGAGCATTAGAGCTTGCGAATGTGCCTGGCTCCCATTTTTCCTTTTTTAAATATATATTATTGCTACTCTCAACTTACTTTCTTTTGAAAATATGGAACTACGGGTGAAACTTCTAATTGCTATGGAGACTCGTGCTTGAGTTTCATACTTTATAACCTTTTGGAAACAAAAATAATTGTCTTGTTCTTATTCCTACAACCAGTTCTTGATTAGATTAGTCTCCTGATGGGTAGATTCTATATTTTACCTTTCATCCATGTTTACAGGGAACACAACATGTAAGAAGACAGGCTTTCAAAGAAAAAATTGAAGTTGTTGAAGAAGTCTTGGTTCTGGTAGAAGATGGAGAGGATGGGAATCATCATCAAGGGTTTACTCTCCTAGTAGATAGGATTTGATCCATTGACATCCCCTTTTCCAAGCCAAGGTAATCCAAAAAGGCCATATCATGCAATTTTTTCAGTTTCTTCCTAGCCTACTAAAATGATATTGCTATCTCCTAACTGTTTTTCTCATTTCCAGGTATTTAGGTTTTGGCATTCCAAATTTCATAATAATGTCAAAAATGAAATGTAACCCTTGAAAGGTGAAGTGGACTAAAGCATATAGAAAGCTACATGGAAAAGAACTTACTAAGGTATCTTTTATGTGCTCATGAGACATGTTGACATGTTTTCCCATGTTTTCCCATGTTGTGCCACAATTTTCATCCAAACTTGCAATATAGATGATTACTTATTTGGGTCTATCTCTTTGCACTTAGATCGAGATTAGTCAATTATTGCAACAATAGTATTTTTTTTAACAATTTTGAAGAATGCAAGGAAAACCATTTCATTTTTTGTGCCATACCAAATGCTTAAGGCCATGTTTGGATGTGGATGGAGTTAATTTGATGACATTATTAGACATGCAAAATTTTTAGTTAATACCATTCCTTTGAAACAAATAGGACACAACGCTCGAGTTTGAGAGAAGAAGAAATAGGCCTGAGAGATATGAGAGAAATGTTCAGATACTTTGAAGGCCATCAAGAATATTGAGGAAGTTTGTGTTAGCGGGGAGGCTAAATTATGGGAGAACAGGTTTGTCTCATTCTCTTCAAATTTCCTTGTAAAAGAGTCCAGGGATAATAACTGAAAATAGGCTAATTGGTTATCTTCTAGATAACCATATTTTATGTTAACTTCTCTTCTCCCATTAAATGAAGGACTCATTCTCATGATAACATTACAAGGATAGTGTATGTCTTATCGTCGGTGAAGTTGGATATAAAGAGAATTTGGGCAAAATTCCTAAAGCAAGCCAAAGGATTATGGAATTACATATTTTTAAGTCCTCAGTTTAACTCTAAATCATGGCCATCGATTTTTTTTTCATTTTTTCCCATATGTGGTTGCGGACAATTTTTCCCATATGTGATTGCGAATTCGCAACTTTGAAGAAAATATGGTGGATCACAATGTAAGGATTGTCCTATCTGAGGTCATGTAAAGTCAATTCAAATATGTTTAGTTGTGGACAACAATGGATACAATGCAATCAAGTGATATAGTGTTCTTAATTGTATTCATTAAAGACCAAATATGTGTATATACTACACAATGATCGTTATAATATTATTTTTCTATTGTTGTGACAATGCATAAAAGTTCTTTTCTATCAACAACGATTCTCTCTAATCCCAAGCTTCACAACCCAAAATTGAAATCATTTGGTGAATCAATTGACAATCGATTTTTTCATTAAGAGTTTGTGTTTCGATAAGGATTTTTTATGTAACATTTGTAATAGTGCATTGTTTTAGGGTTTTCTATTTGCCATGATTATTTATTTTAAAATTGAGTTTGTTGAAACTCTCACATATTTTCCAATGGTTTTCACTATATTGGGTGGTTGTAAAATGTGTCCTAAGATTGTAATCAAAAGGAATTTGGTGAATATAGGAATTCCATTGCCCCTTCAAGAGGGGATGTTGTTTGGTGGGTTATTTGAGTGCTAATTGGTTATCATTGAAAATATTTGTTTGTGTAGAATGTGATGAATTAACATAAAAAAAATAATTATTATCAAGTTACTATAGATACATAATGGCTTGCCTTGTAATAGTCCTTCAAGTCTTTCTATGCATTTATCTAGTGCAAAAATGACTTAAAGAACTAGTACATGGTAAGCCATTGTGGATCTATAGTAACTTGATAATCATTACTTTGTATGTTTGAATAATGAAAAATTTGTTTGAATATTATAATTATCAAGAAATAACAACTTATTAAAGGGTGCTAGCTCAATGGTAGAGCACCTGCCTAATTATAGGCAGGAGGTTGGTGGTTTGATTCCTCCATACCCTATCATAAATTTGTGACTACAAAAATGACTGAATTCACATATATACGACTATTAGTAGCTAATTTTCCATATCCAGCCGTATTTAGCTTAGTCATTAACATGTTATCATCTAGTAGTTTATTTAGTCATATAGTTAGTCATGAATTGCTACAATCAGTGACTAAATCAATGACTAAATACATGACTAAATCAATGAGTAAATCATTGACTATCAATGACTAAATCAATGACTAATAATTCAAGCTATTAATGACTAAATGAAATATGACTAGCTATAAGCTAGTGGAAATTAGCTACTATTAGTCGCCGACTCAAAAATAGTCATTTATAGCTTGATTTTAGTCATTTTTTAGTCATTAATTTCTCATTTTGTACTAGTGCACACATTGATTAATAATCATAGAAGAGTTAGTATTCTTATCTGAATATTAGATCAAATATATTACAGTTGTATTAGAGCACTTTCCTCCACCCCTGTGGAAAGTAATCTCTTAGTGAATAAATATAGCAAATCACTAATTCAATTTGCATCTATGAGGCTCCTGCTAGTGATAGAAGAATAATGCGAACAATATGAAGAAGAAACCCTATGTGTTGATGGAGGACTACCAATTTTCTAAGATGATGAAGTATATTAGACATCATATAGGGAAAATATCATATCCGATTCTCCCATTGTTAAGAAATACTTGAAAAGGATGATAAAAGCTTGTGAAAACATGCCTTTCTTTTACAAGGAGTATCTAAGTTTGGGCAATAATATTGGTGCAGCCATAAATTTCAAGGACTGTGTCTATATAAATCATGTATTTTGGCCTTAGAATGGTGATGATAATTCTTTGAAGGGAATAAAGGAAGCCATAGGGGAACAAATTTGTTATACCTCTATGATCAAAGAAGAAGAAGAAGGAACCAAAGGTGAAGATTCTTCAAATCCATCTGCATGTTCAATATTTCTGAGCTTGTTTGGGTTTTCTTCAAACCGAGTTTCTAAAGGTTATGACATGAGTACCAATAAAGGTGAAGAATTCTCAAGATGATTGAAGGAGAATATAAATGAGGTAGAGGCAGAGATCTAGGAAGTGGAGTGCAAGTCAACGCAAGGTGATTTCATAGAAGAAAGGAGTGAAGATGAATGCACTTCCAACTTGTTTGTGGGTGATTTCCATATCACTACTAAGGATGTTGGTTCATGTGAATATGGTGAGACATATTTTAGATCATATACAAAAGAAGTTTATAAATCATATTTACAGTCACCTCTTGAACCTCATAATGAAGAAAAGGACAAGGCCACACCACTTCGGAGTGAATCAGAGAATTTGGTGGAAGAGTAGGAAACCATATTGTCCTTACATGAAGATGAAATTCCAAGCTATGATATAGTTTATTATTTGTTTAATTATCAAATTTCATTGAAACTTTCAGAGATAACCTCTACTTCACATCATGGAAGTGATTTTGCAAAAGATTCAAAGGTTGACCGGTATGTTGAGAATGAGCTTTGTGTAGTGGATCCATTTCACAAGAACAATGGTCTTATATGTCAGCTATTAGAATAAGAGACCTTATTGGACTATATTCTTGTGAGCCACGCCATTTGATTGGATCATTACAATAGGACAAAGAGAATCTTATGGCCTCCATGAACAACTTTGTTGGAATCAATACCTTGGTGGAAAGATGATGTTGGAAGGATTCTGGAGGAGAGATGGAAGGAGAATACTTTCTGGAAGAGTACATGGAAATTAAATAATGCATGTCCAAGATAAAAGATATCTATGTAAACTTACAATCTGACAGAGATCATCTCCTCATGGTGGATGAAATATACCATTGTGCATTTGAGAGAGAAATAGAAGAGTTTGAAAGACTCCATAGTAAATGGGAGGCTATATATTATTCCTTGACAATAACCAAAGAATATATTCAAGAGTCGAGGTTGGAGATTTCTTCACTTAAAATGGAATTGGTTGTACCACACCCCCCATATTGCATGGAAAATAATCATGTACACATGGTAGGTACTACTTTTGATGTGCTAAAGGGACCTCATGTGGAGGACAACCATGAGGAAGGCGCGGATTTGTAGATGCTTGTGAAAATATATGAGGAAGAAAATATTGGTGAACCACTCATTGAGATTGAGAGGAAGGATGAAGTTTTCTTAGATATGGGAAATATCTATGAGGAAATTCCAATTGAATCAACAAGAAAATATGATTATCTATTCGTGTATTGGGTAGATAAATATATCGCTAAAATAGAGGGTCAAGGATGCACTAGAATTGCTTGCATCAATAGAGGGTTGTTTGACATGCATGCTTGGATGGAGACACCTTATGAGATACCATTATGGATGGTATAATATAATCTAGATGAGGTGTCTTATCACATTTCATATGGATCATCAAATACAAGTCCTTATTCATCCATTGATTGGGTGGATAGAGACATCTTTGGAATGAACACCTTGGGAGGTAAATAATTTTATTTCTGCAATAAAAATTTTGTTGTGATTGACATTGTCCTGACATGTGAAAAACATAAAAGAAATTTTTTGTATCCATTAGATATCTTCCATACACATGTACATGATTTAAAATCTAATTTTCATGTGCTTGACGATTTTGAGGTCAAGAAAGATGAAGACCAAGCACTTACATGATTCCTAAGAGATTATGAATTGGATCTAGGAAAATGTTGTACAATTTTGGAGGAGACACGTGATCACACTGTTAATGATCCAACCAATGGAGGAAGTTATGTATCCATCATCTTCATGTATGAGAATTGTAGGGAGATGGTTCGCAATTCTTCACCCCACACTTCTATTTCAGCCACATCATCCGGGGATGAAAATTGGGTGAAAGGATTTTTTCTGTTGATGCCTTAGGAGGAGCATGACACTCCCACTCTTCCAATTGAAGAATTGATGGTCAATCCAGTTGGTTTGACAAGTGCATCAGTAGTAGATGAATTATTCTGACCTGAATAATGCAACATGAAAGTTGGTTTGCCCATTGATTGAGTGGATAGACACATCACTGAGATTTGTGCACTTCATGGTAAACATCTTGCTTGCATCAATGGAGAGACATTAGACACATCATAAAAATTGTATGATCAGTAACATGAGCATGTATGGATTCTATATGATGCTCTCAATATACATGGAGGGGCATGGGATAACCACTTTTGTCTTCATAACACCAATGATGTGAGTTCAAGTGCTATCTTGCACATGGATTTTCATACTTTAGAGAGGCTCAAGATGATTTGGTCCCACATTAACAGGTTCTATTCTTGGTGGTATAGTCTCAAAGATATTCAGTTTGGAATGGGGAGTGATCAATTGTCATTGTGGTGGTATGATTTTCACATCCTCATTTCCATCTTCTATGATGATATAATTTTGTTATTGTTATTGATGTTTGGAAGGGGAAGATAATAGCATGGGACCCTGACATTATTTGGAATGACATATTCCCAAATGGGGCATCAACATTTGGATTTTTGTAGAGGAGGCAGTGGAATCCAGGAATTCTACTCAGTTACTTTAACCCGGTTGACAATTTTGTTGAAAGAAGTTGTCATTGGATAAATGATTATGATCATAGTGGTGCAGCAGAGAAATGGTGGAAAAATTTTGCAACACTCTGGAGTGCTTCTGCTTGAGGACAAGAAGACTTGGGAGGGGAGGATTTCCATGTCCCTCCCTTGAAGGGACCTTGAATGTGTTGACCTTTCCAAACACCTAGGGGGACAAAAGATGAATTAATTAATTTTCCTAGGGAATCTTGTTCATTTCATACTTAGGAGGAATGTACTAATTTTATTTCCAATTATGGATTATTTTTATGTAATTATTTAATTAATTTGGAAAATAATGACATGTGGCAATGAGTTCCATGTCAGGAGGGAGAATTAGGCAACTTTCCTAGGATGGAAAAATGGAACCAGTCAAGAAAATAAAGGAAATTCTAAAAAGAAACTCAAGACAAAAATATAGAAACTTCCAGAAAAGAAAATTGTCATAAAAAACATAGAAAATGTGAAAAGCAGGAAAAACAAGGAAGTTTTCAAAACATGAAAGTGCAAAAAAAGCAGTGAGACACAAAGAAGGAAACTTTTGGGTCAAGGATGGCACACTTTCCATTTTGTATTGAAGGGAACAAACATGCTAACATCATCTAATCCTCTCACTTTCTATTTTCCTCAAGGAGGGAGAATTCATGTCTAGGGTTATGGTTTAGCAAGTGGCAACTTGCTCATCAGGTGAAGGACTTCCTCAACAAGTCACCCAAGTCACTTAAGGTTTATATAATGGTGCTTCAAACTCCATTTATTTGTTTTAATTGATTTTTTAATTCTTTTTATGAATCTAAGGATTCCTTACTGAGTTTTGTTCCTCATAATCTTGGGAGATGTGCCCCAAGTCCCTTTCCCCTTCTCTTCCCCTTCCCCTTTTCTATCTGATTACAAGTGACTTTGAGATAAGAAGGAGGTAATCAAGTTTGGTTTGAATTATGTAGCTGATATCTACTCATTCTTATTTTTTCATGATAGTAAGGTTCCATCCCATAGATATTTCATGCTAAAATGCTCATGAGAATATATTTATGTGCTTGTCTAGTGGGGTTTTTGACAGTTTAATGTAATAAGAATGAACTATTGTCCATGGAAGAAGTATTAGATGATATGATGTATTAAAAAATTATATATTGGTATCATTAATACTTGATTATAAGGTTTTAATTGAATCTGGTTTGAAATTCATCAATTTATGCATACTCCTACCAGTTGACTAGGAGAATTCTACTAGTTTTACAATTTTCTTCATTATGTAAGTTTTATGTATCAAATATTCATTATGAAAGTTGATGTAAAAATTTAAATCACCCAAATAACTATCCCATCCCTTATACAATTATTTCATTGATTTTGTACCACGTTTGGACATCCATCTTTTCATAGGGTCTCCTTTGGCCAAAACTGGCCAAAACTGGTAGTTTTGCCCAAATTGTTCCAAACAACCCCAAATCACTCCAGATATGTTCCTAAATTTATGAAACCTCATTTGATGCTTATCGCCTTTCTGATAACACCTCTTAACATTGTACAAACCCCTGGTTGAATGGATGTGAAAGTTCTTCTTAGTTGAACGGTTGGGTGACACAGAAGCGTAGGAGTAGGATTCAGTGGAGATGATTTTGAAACATAAATGGTCCCTGATTTACATGTTATATGGAAGGTAATTTATTTTTCCTAAATTTTCCTCGGTATCTTCCTTAACCCTCTTCCATATTACCCCAACTTTATCAGTAATTCACGTATTTTCCCTTGCATCTAAAGTGGTTAAATTTACTGCACAACTCTGATTGAACACATTAATTAATAATCATAGAAGAGTTAGTATTCTGATATGAATATCATATTAGGGATATTACATTCAAACCCACGTAAAATGAACTTGGAAAATCTTGCTCGTTATGAATTGGACGTCGTGCAGACCAAACCTCAGGTAAATCTTACCTCTACAGAACTTCGAATTTAGATGGATAACCATCCATGTAGAGGTGAAACCTCTTGAGGAGAAGTAAAATTGAAATATGTACAGTTTCCTTTAGCACTTTTGTACTTTCAAGTCACTAACAGAGGTAGTGCATGAACCTGTGACTTGGAGTAATGTCCACTTGCCAACGTGATTTCATTGGTCTCAATGAAAGGCCAAGAGCCTTACACATTTATTTGATTCATACAGGTGACAATTGGCATAATGAAAGGGCCGGTGTGCACTAAACAATGGAAATTCATATAAAGAGTTTGTACAACTTCAAATAAGGTTAAAGTTTTTCCCTCTAGCATGAAGGCTCGTATTTAGAGCTTAGATACCTTAATTTTAGGCTTGTAAGTGGATCAAATAGAGGTGTAGATGTTTATATTCCCTTATGTACTTAAAACCCTCTTACTTTAGGCCCTTTAGTAGAATGTTGTTCTTCTTAGCCCTATCTCAGAGCCCTTATAAAAGGTAGGTCCACTTGCAATATTTTAAGTTGTTAAGTGTAGAATGAAGGCCATATTTTTGTAAATAAGTAGACAAGGGTAAGTATAAATAAGTTACATTGATATTTACTAATGGTCAAATAATTATATACCCTAGATTAATAACTCTCACTTCGTGAAACAAGGGATACTATTTTTGCAAAAATCTATGTAAGCAATAGTCTAGTCAAACACATTTCTTCACCTTGTTGTAATTGAAAAATTCATGGATTAGCTAGTATTATAAAGTTTCCTAACCATAAGTGCAAAGACATTTTCTTTATGTTATGAAGAAAAAGTAAGAAACCAATTTTTTTTAGTGGTACTTTTACATAGTATTAGAGCAACAGGTTAAACACTGTTGCCTATCAGAAAACATAATTTTTCTTCTACACTTTGAATAGCATTCTAAATAGTAAAATTTTTATGTTTTGGATTTAGTATGTATTAAATTAATCAGGGTTGAATGATGGCTACACGTAGTGAGAGAGATGGCCACCCAGAAGGGAATGATCACATCAATGATATAGCACCATATGAAAAAGGTCATTCCCAATTTAGCCAAGTACTAGAAATTATGTGACACTTAATTATTGAAATAAAAGGTTTTAAGGCAGATAATGAGAAACTAAAGAAAGACCATGAGAAGCAGTAGGAAATCAATGAATTACTATTACAAATTTTTCATGAAAGAAATAATGGAAAGAATCAACGAACTGAGGTGAAGGAGGATTGAGGAGTTGATGAAAATGATGAAAGGAAGGATAGTTCCTCTAAAGAAACTGAAATATATGAAAACCAAATAAACCACACTATAAAAAGAAATGTTGGCCATTTGGAAGGTGAGTTCAAAAAAATCAAGCCAACAAGGTTTGACAAGGAATAAAAAACCGGAGAAGAAGCAAAAGCTAGGTTGCTAGAAAATAAAAAATATATTCAAATATACAACTACTCCAACAACATGAAGGTATGGATGGAAGATTACAACCTAAAGTGAAATACCAACATTTGGTGGAGAGATCTCAAAATTTCCAATGGGTTAAAGGAAAATATCCTCAAATGGTTAGAATACAAGAAACTCTTTAACAAACAATACATGTTGGAAAGCTATTATGAAAGAAAAACAAAGGAGTTTGATGAACTAAGGCTCAGCCAAATGACCACGGAAGACCTTATCAATAAGTTTTAGATCTGTTACGATTTGTGCCTTGCCTTATATCAAAGAAGAGAAAGTGAAAGTTCAAAGGTTCCTAAGCTACTTGTCGCAGTCCTAAAAAGACCATATTGAATTCTATAACCAAAAAAACATAGATGAATTTATAAGGAAGGAAAGACTATGTTTTGAACAGTATAAGCAAAGGGATGATACCCCTACTAATTAGAGGAAATTTCAACCCATAATGTGCCTTTCAACCCTAATTCAAATTCCATGTCATCATGTGTTAGCCAATGAAATGGATTTAAATTTGAAATACCATATAGGTATTAAACAATTTTTTAATATAAATTTGGGGATAGGTATCATAAAGAAAGTACTTTTTTTGGTCATATTTTTGACATATCTACCTGTGTTTTTTCTCAAATTTCGATTGGGAGAGCTCGTTGGATGTGGAATTCTACATCCAATGAGCTCTCCTGATCAAAATTTGAGTAAAACATACATAGATATGTTGAAAATATGAACAAAAAAGTAGTTTTTTTCTTTTCTTCCTCCAAAATTAATAAATATTATTTTATTATTTTAACTATTAATTTATTATTTTCCATAGGAGGCCCATTTTGAGTTGAAATTTCCTCTAATTTGAAGCATGGAAGGATTAAAAGAATGAAAACTTCAACCAACAGAAAAAGGGTTTCAGGCCACCTCCGTTTAGAAACATGCCAAGAAATCAACATGGAAATCATTACAATAGAAATGAGTAGCTACTGCATAAAGGTAATAATCCTGTCAACCTTGGATCAAAATGGTCCGTTGGAACCTCTAAGGAGCCGCTAATATGTTGGGAGTGTGGAGAACCACATTTGCGATGAAAACTCCCATGCTTCAATGGAGAAAATAGGTCTATTCATAACCTTCAACAAGCTTCTACCATTGGAGAAATTGGAAAAATCTTACACATAATTAATGCAAGCCTAGAAGATCGATAGAAGATCACCAATCTGCAATTGTTGAAATTGAAGGTACAATTTCTAACAAAAAACTTTCTATATTAATTGATCCAGGGGATACCTTGAGTTACATCACTCCCAAAATGGTGGAAGTTTGCCAACTCACCAAGGTAAGGCATTCAAAACCCTAGTTAGTTCAATTAGCTACAAGAGCTAAATTAAAGGTAACTGATTATATTGTTGATTGTAAAATTAAAGTATAAGATCATAAGACTAGAATCAATCTGAATATTTTTCCATTAGGAGTGTATGACATGATAATTGACATGGACTTGCTAGAAAAATATAAAGTAGTGCTAAATTGTTTTGATAAGACTTTTACATACATTGTTGAAGATAAAGTTGTTAGTACAAGAAAGGGTATACCCAAACCTGTCTCTATGAGACATGTTTCTACTATGAAACTAAAAAAAGTATGAGGAAGGGTTGGAAACTTTATTGAATTCAGGTCATAAACCTACTCAATAGCAATAACAAAACTAGCCTACATGACCATCTTGTTTTGAATGAGTTGTCAGATGTATTACCGAAGGAAATACAAAGACTTCCCCCTCAACGGGAAATATATTTTTTCATTGAACTTATACCTGGATATTCACTGGTATCTAATATACTGTATCAGATGAGCATCCCTGAACTAACGGAATTAAGAATTCAAATACAAGAACTTTTAGATAAGGGTTATATCAGACCTAATGTGTCACCATGGGAAGAACCAATCCTATTTGTTAATAAAAAAATATGGAACTTTATGACTGTGTATATACCATAGGAAGATAAAATAAGTAACTCTTAACAATAAATATCATGTAGGGGGAGCTAAGATCTTCTGAAAACTAGATTTGTGATCTGGTTATCACTGGATCATAATTAAAGAAGGAGATACTAACAAAATAGATTTCATGACCCATTACGAACACTACGAATTTGTAGTAATTCATTTGGGTTTAAAAAATGCCCTATATACATTTACATGTTTAATGAATAATATCTTCAATAAATTTATGAATCAGTTTATGTTAATCTTTATCGATGATATCTTGATCTACTCAAGGTCGAAGGAAGAGCACCAATAACACTTCATAATTGTTTTACAAACCTTAAGAGATCGTCAAATTTACGCTAAATTTGAGAAGTGTGAGTTCTTTAAAAAATAAATACATTGCTTAGGTCATGTTATCTCAAAAAAAGGAATTGCGGTAGACCCACAAAAGATAAAAGTCATCTCAGAATGGTTGATACCTAAATATGTAATAGACATACATTCCTTCATGAGACTTATCAGTATTACCGAAGATTTATCGAGGGATTTTTTAAATAACCTATCCCATTACTTCACTACAAAAGGAAGCAGTGAAGTTCATATGGTCTCCAAACTTCCAAGAAGGATTTGAAAATCTAAAAAAATTGTTAACCACGGCACCAATACTTAAGGTAGATGACCCTTATGAAGACTATACGGTTTGTACAGATGGTAGTAAACTAGGATTGGGAGGAGTGTTATCTCAAGAGGGGCACATAGTGTGCTATGAATCCTGTAAGTTAAATGAACGTGAGTGAAATTACCTAGTTCCTAACTTAGAATTAGCATCAATAGCTCATGCTTTAATAATGTGGCATCACTATCTGTTGGGGAAAACATTTCTAATATTAACGAATAACACTTGCGTTAATAATTTATTCACACAACCCAAACTTAATTCCTGACAAGCAATATGGATGGACTTCCTGAGTGAATTCTATTTCAAAGTAAAAGACATGAAAGGTAAGGAAAACAAGGTAGCTGATGTGCTCAGCCGAAGAACTCATGAAATTTATGAGATAACTATGAGTAAACCAGAAAGTGATATAAGAAGAAGAATAAAAACAACAAGCTTACACGATATTGAATACATGAATTTATGAAATAAATTAAAAAAAGATGAAATAAATTTAAACGAAACAAAATTCAAAGTAGACCACGAAGGCATAATATGGTTCAAAAATAGATTGCACATGCCAAAGTTTGTAGAAATAAAACTGCTAATTTTAAACAAGATGCATAAACCACCTTATGAAGACCATCGTAGTTATAAAAAATTGATAACATCTCCAAGAAAATAGTCCTTCTATCCCAGTATAGAAACATATTTGGTTAACTATCTCTCTAAATGACTGGAAAGTCAACACGTGTAGGATGAACACCAACACTGAGCAGGTTTACCAATTCCCTGAATGGAAATGGGAGGTTATATCTTTGGAATTCATTACATGTTTTCCAAAAACGCATAAATAACACAACTCTATTGTGGTCGTAGTATATAAACTAAGAAAATATGCACATTTTATTCCCGTAAAATAAACTTAAAAAGTGGTAAATACTATAGAGATATTCCTGAAGGAAATATTTCGATTGCATGGAGTACCGAAGATGGTGATATCTGACAAGGATGTGAGATTCACGTCAAATTTTTGGAAATTCTTGTTTGCAGGATTAGAAACCAAAATAAATTTCAATCTGAGTTATCACCCACAAACGGATGGCCAGACGGAGCGCACTAATCAAATCATCGAAGACATGCTAAGAATGTATGTCATGGAGAGACCCACTAAGTGGGAATATTATTTACACCTGGTAGAATTCACATACAACAACTGATATCAAGCTTCATCAAAGATGACCTCGTTCGAGATCTTATATGGGAGGAAATGCACTACCCTAGTAACCTACAATAGCCACATAGATCGTCTTATGGTAGGACCGAAACTAGTGCACAACATGGAACAAACTGTTCGTAAGGTGTGGAAAAATTTACAGGTGGCGCAAGATAGCCAAAAAAATTATGTTGACTTGAAAATAAAACATATAGAGAGTTTGTTTTCGAAGACCATGTATATCTTCACATCAAGCCAACTAAGAGCTCGCTTAAATTCAGAATATGTGCTAAATTGGCACCATGGTTTTGTGTACCTTATAAAATCTTGGAAAGAATCGGATCGGTGGCATACAAAATCGCACTTTCAGCATATTTAAGAATTCATAATGTTTTTGACATTTATTTACTAAAGAAATATACACATGATTCTACTCACAATATTGGTTGGAATGTTGTACAGGTTGAACCATTTTTAGTTGTAACCTATATGCATTCTAGACAGGAAAGAAACAATAGTTTGGACTGAATCATGTCTCAAGTAAAGGTGTAATGGAAGCACTTTATCCCCCGAGAGGAAATCTGGGAATTAGAGGATGAAATGTAGGAAAAATATCCAAAGTTATTGCCAGAACCAATGCAAGAATAATAAAAACACTGATGACAACGTTAATAATAAGGAGGTGAGGATGTAACATCCCCAAGAAACAACATTATATTACTTATGACTTATTGTTTAAATTGAATAAAACTGGCTAGATTTGAAATGTCGCAGATGGTCCCTTGTAGGAAAGATGCAATAAAAAAAATTGGATTTAAACAAATTTGTTAATAAGGGAGGAAAACCATGTTAAATGAGAAAATTATGCATGCAAGAGTGGAGGACAAGAAAGTGTTAACCTTAGGGATGTCAAAACAAGTGTCAAAGTGCATTAATGGCACTAGACACACTCTGAAAATCATGGATTTTGATAGTTGCGAAAATTCTATGACGAATTGGATGCTTCTGAAAGACCTAGGAAAAGTAGATATAAGGAGGCAGGACGCTACTTAATAAGCAGGAGAAGAATAATTTTTGTGTGAGCAATTTGGTGTTAGGCAATTTGTTTTCACTAAATGATGGAGTTTGTGACTAAGGTTGACTGTTCCCACTCTTGGCATGCACGATTTAACTCAGTGGTGATTAAGAGAAAAGACAAACCTACTCTTAATCTATGGTTGGGTGGAACATGGTTAATCCTACCCTGTTCAGTGCTATAGTATTTTCCAAGTTCCATTAAAGTATTCTATTTGATAACTTGTTTTCATCTTCTATATTATGTGAATAGAAGATATTATCTATGTTAGTTCTAGTTGAATAGAAT
>LPNX011177958.1:227323-327250 GCA_001517045.1 Pseudotsuga menziesii | reverse complement strand
AAAAAGCAAAAGAAACAGCAGGGGAAGCAGAGGAGGCTGCTAAGCAAGCAGCTGAGGAAACCCAGAAAAGGCTGAATGAAGAGCTTCGCAAACAGGAAGCTGGGAAAACAGAATTGATACAACGATCAGCTTCTGACATACCACCAGAACAAAGTCAGGGTGAAGAAAACCCTGAGCTACATACCATGCAAGTGTCCACTACCATCATTCCTTCCACCCCTATGCTCCAGTTAATACCCTTTACACCAAAGAAAGGGGAAGAGGTCCCTGATTTTAGCACGGTGTATTACGACAGGGCAACCAAAAGAATCATGAGAAGAACTGAGCAAAAGGTAGGGACTGAAGGGATGGCCAGCACTATGATAACCAACAAAGCTGTAATGGTCGGAACGGATAAAGACCCCAAGTTTGTCATAAGGGATGGCAGAGCATTACTAGACGCTACGGAGGACAATGTGGATCAAATGATGAAAGAGATGGACTCAACCAAGAAAACCTCCGCTCAGTTGAAGGACACCTTGAGAAGGGAGAGGGAGGAGAGCAACAGGTTGAAGAGAAAATACGATCATGCACTCAAAGAGGTGGAGGTCACAAAGCATGAAATTCATGTTATCCAGCAGGAAGCACAAGCGAAAGAAACTACCCAAGAAGCCTTGAGTCAGGAACATCAAGAAATTCAGGACTTAAAGGACGAAAGGGAACAAATGAAAACAAAGATAGAAGAGCTGACGGAGCAGCAGAAGGACATCTATGAATCCAATACCTTATATGTTAGAGATCTGCAGGAGTAGCTGAAGGCAGCCAAGGAGCAGCAGGTAGATCTGCAGCCAGTCAAAGATCACATCCTGGCTCAGAAGGCAAGGATGCTGCAACTGCAAACGGCCTTGGAAGAAGAAAGGTGTCAAATCCTGCAGATTGATGGCAGGCTGGATGAAATATTAAATACAGCATCTTATGTCGTGGACAGATCACAAGACATCCTGGAAGTGCTGACTTCAAGGATAACCAGAGTAGAAGATGATCAAGAAATCCCAGCTGAGCTACCAGTTAAAGACAAGCAGGCTTTGAAGCGGGACCACGATCTGATCGAGTTTGCTGTTATTTCTGCAGAGGATTTTCAGAAGACCGTGAAGAAAACGAAGGGAGCATGTACAGAGTTCTTTAGAAGAGCTCTTGTCTCCTACAATCGCTGTCAAGTGGAAGCTGAACATAGGTTACCCGAATTCCCTGATCATGATACATTTACAGGGATGTTGCAGACAAGGCATCAGGAAGGAGAAGCCAAGGTCCAAAGCATCAGAGCCCTTGATGAGCCGATCCTGAGAAATGAAGTTGGACATACAGCTATTAGTGTATAGCTCTTGGAGGAACAGGTGTGTCTGAACAAGGCCAGGATAGAAGCCATTCGAAAGCAAGCAGATAAGTTCGAGCTGAATATACAATTCCTAGAACCCCAATCGTTTGAAGGACTCGCCAAGGAGGCAGTAGCATGGAGGAAATTTTTGGAAGACCAAGCGGGCCCCTCCAAATGAGAAGGATTGGTCAAACTTTGTATAATGTGATATTTTGTAAAGGGTTGAGAGAAATTGAAACGTTGGGGAGCCCGAAGGTCACTTTGGGCAACCCAAGCATTTTTTTTTTTTTTTGTATAAAACTAGGGAAGAGAGACAAAGAAGGGGCTTTTTCCCAGTTAGACTGGAAGACTTGTTGTAAGAAGAACTACTTCATTTTGCAATAAAGAGTTTTGGTTTTCCTGTTGGAGAAAGGACGGTGAAGTGTTCCAAATGTTGTACCATGGACGGCGGAAAGATGAATTACTTTGTTTTTCAGCTTATGTCTGTGAATCGTGAGATTGTTCTAACTTTATGACCTATGTCTGGTTGAATAATGTCTGATTTTATTTATGGAAATTTCACTTAGAGTAATGTATGTGTTTATATATAACAATTGGCTATCTGGTTGTTAGAATATCTTCTCATTCATGTGTTGTAAGCGTAAATAGCAGCTATCTGTAATTTTGTTTAACATACATGAAAGTGGTACATTACTCACAAATAATGATTTTCTGGCTCCCCGGGGATAGATAGTTAGTTTTTTTTTCTTTCATAGTTGCATATGTGATTTAGGTGTTGCGAACATAAGACGAGAGGTAAGAACCTGCGCAGCACATTGTGTGGTTCCCGGCATCCTTATCACCCTGCATGGTTTAGATAGGCATGTGCATTGCATATATTAAGTCAAAATACAAATTCCGGTGGACCGGGCCGCAACCGGTAAACCCTCGTTGTTACTTTGACCTACGGTAGCCGGACCGCAAACCGGACGGATTCCCTATACCAAACAGTCAGCGGGCTAGTTGGGAACGCTGATTGGGGAGAATCCTTTACTGTTGCCGCCTGCGATTTTCCAGGCCTCAACAGGCCCTTATCCCCAATTTTGCTTCCTTAAGGCCAAAATTTCACAATTGTTAATTTGTCATAACTTCTATGATTCTCACCTAATCGCCTTCAAATTTTTCCACGGTGTTTGTTTTCAATTTCTACTTCATTGTCCCTCTTTGCCACATTTTCCAATTCCTTCATCCCACCTCTGAAATTCTCATTTTCTGCTTCTTGTCCCTAAAGAAGTGTCCAAAACCCCGTAAAACCCCAATTACCCCCCCAAATTTTTCCCAAATAAAAAATCTTCTTTTCTAAAACCCTCTCCATTTTTGTTTTTCTACCCATTACCTTACAAAAAAACAAAAAAAAAACTGCTTATGGTTGTTACCCACGCCGGAGCAAATAAAAAAAATGGAAGAAGAACTTGCCGCCATGAGGTCCAAACTTGAGGATCTAGATCAACAATTTCTCGGCCTCATTCGTCAGCATTCACCCATGGACAACCGCTGCCAGCCTAAGTCTTCTGCAGACACCGGATTCTCATTGATTAGCCACTACCATGGGCCGAAGCTAGATTTTCCTTGCTTCAATGGTGATGATTTGACTGGATGGATTTATAGGGCAGAATAATATTTCAGTCTACATAACACTTTTGATTTCAATAAAGTCCCCCTTGAATCCTTTCATTTGGAACATGAAGCACTTCAATGGTTCCGTTCGTACATCAAGGCTCATGCCGAGCCAAACTGGACAGATTTTTTCGAACTCCTCTTGCAGCGATTTGGTCCTAGTGCTTTTGATGAATTCACAGGAGCACTCACCAAACTTCACCAAACTGGTACTGTACGGGAGTATCAGATAGAATTTGAGAAACTCACCAATCACACCGAGGGATTGCTTGATGCATTCTACCTTAGTTGTTTTATCAGTGTTCTGAAGGATGCAATATGCTCTGAGGTTAAAATGGTCTACCCCCACACAATGATGGAAGCCCTCGGGTTGGCTAAGCTAGCAGAGGACAAGATCCGGGCTCAACAATGCTCCAAATCCACTCTTGTTCCATTCAGACCTATGGTTCCTCAAAGAACCCAAAATCTGCCAGCTCCTAGAACCACTCCTATCAAGCATTTGTCTGAAGCAGAGATGCAGGAACATTGGGACAAAGGGCTTTGTTATAATTGTGGTGAGAAACTCACATAGGGACAAAGCTGTGTTGAGCAAAAGCTCTATCTCTTGGATGTGGATTCTCCACCTACACTTGAAATTTGTGAAACTGCTCAATATCCTATAGACGCTCAGGTCGACATTCAGCAACCACCTATTGACCCTCATTCTCATGACGAACACCCCAAGATATCTCTCCACGCATTAGTCGGAGTCACCGCCCCACACACCATGCAGTTCAAGGGTTTATTCAAGAAGATTCCTCTTACAATACTCATTGATTCTAGTAGCACCCATAACTTCATTGACCCTTAGATTTCCAAACAAGCCGATAGTTTTGTCTATCCTTGCTCCATCTTTAAAGTCATGGTTGCTAATGGGAGCACCTTACCTTGCAAAGGGAAGTGCCACAATGTGTGTATCTCTATTGGAGATTATAACTTGCACTCTAACATGTTTTCCATGCCTCTAGGAGGATGTGGTGTGATTTTGGGAAGTCAATGGTTATGCACACTTGGACCCATCTTATGGGATTTTGTTGAACTATGTATGCAATTTTAAGTTAATGGGAACAAACACAAATTGAATGGATTAAAACCAGGTTCTCTCAGCATCATTAGTTCCCATCGCATGGAAAGGCTCCTTAAGACAAATTCACATGGTGTCATTGCTCAGCTCCATTTCATTTAGATGCAACCTTCAACAGTCTCAACTACTCCCTTGGATCTTTCATTCCAATGCACCTTTGAGATGCCTTATTTTTCCAAGCTCTTCACTCTTGAGAGTGATGCTTACGACAATGGACTTGGGCTTGTCCTCTTTCAAGATGAACATCCCATTTCCTTTACCACCAAATGAAATTCTGGAAATAATTTATCCACCTCTACATATGAGAAGGAAATGATGACTATTTTGCACACAGTATAGAAGTGGTGGCCATCCCTCTTAGAGAATCCTTTCGGCATCAAGGCTGATCACCAGAGTTTGAAATATTTCCTGGAACAATGGGTCTCATCCCCAACGCAACAGAAATGGGTTATCAAACTCGGGGATTATGACTATAAGAAGGCTCAGGACAATATTGCGGTGGATGCTCTTTTCCACACATTTGATGCCAATGTTTATCTTTCAATTATTTCTATGCCTCTTCCAACTTGGTTACACTCTCTTTAGCAAGGCTATGTCAATGAATCCTCATTATCTAAAGTCATCCAAGAGTTTTCCAGTAACCCTTTAGTGGTACCATATTCCTCTTGGGATGGATTTTCTCTGAGATAAAAGGGTCGTCTAGTGCTTCCCCAGAGCACAAACCTTAAACATGCAGTCTTTAATGAACTCCATGCTTCTCCATCAGTAGCGCACTCTGGGTTCATCAAAACATATGAGCTGGAACACCGTAACTTCTTTTGGGAGGGGGTGCAACACGGAATTCAACATATGGTTTCCGAATGTGCTCCTTATCAGCACCACAAGGGTGAAACTACACTCCATCCATATATCACCTCTTCAATCGCACAAATTTTCATGGCCCAGATATTCCTTCTTCATGGAATCCCTTATTCCCTTGTCTCAGACCGCAACACAACTTTCACAAGTCATTTTCACCTCCCTGACACCAAATTGCATATGAGTTCAGTTTATCACCCACCAATAGAGGGTCTGACTACAGTCATCAACAAATATTGGGAAACTTATCTTCGTTTTTTCACCTTTGAAGAACAACATCAGTGGGAAAAGTGGCTCCCTCTCGGTTGAATGGTGGTACAATAATTCCTACCATACTGCATCTAAAATGACTCCATATGAAGCAGTTTATGGTCACACACCTCTAGTACTCCTCCCATCCACCCCTAGCAGTTCACTAGTTTAGGAAATTAACATGGTTCTTCGAAACCGACATCAGATTCTTCACCTTCTACAGGACAATCTTCACCTGACAAGAGCCCGCATGAAACAACAGGCTGATCAACACCGTTCTAAGCACACTTGTCAAGTTCGTGATATGGTTTTTCTTCATCTTCTACGTTACAAGAAATCCTCCGTGAAAGACAAATGGAATCAAACACTCGCTCCAAAGATCTCTGGCCCATATTTAGTTCTTCAAAAGATTGGGTATGTTGCTTATAAATTAGTACTTCCTCCTTCCAACATTCAGCAAGTGATCAATGCCAACATCAGCACACAAATTGTTCTACCAGAATGGTATAATGAAGGATCCATCATTTCAAAGTCGGAGGCCATCCTCAATAAGCACACTTGTAAGCTTCTCTCTTGGTCCATCACAAAGTTCTTCAATTCAGTGGCCCAACAGGAAACCAAAGGATGCTACATGGGAACCGCTCCTTCAGATTCAGCAACTGTTTCCACATATAAAGCTTTGAGGACAAAGATTTTTCTAAGAGGGAGGGGATGTTAAGAACCCATGTCAAACCCCCTCTTTATTTTATTGGTATATTTTGTCGGATGCATATGCTTTGTAAGTTGTCCAATTAGTATGATGTATTATCCCACATTCATGGGGAGTAAGTAATAGTTGCTAAATTGTCCAGTTAATAGGTTGCATTATCCCACATTCATGTGGAGTAATAGTTGTTTAGATTAGAATTAGTATATAAGTATGTGTTGAGGATATTGAAAGTAGGGAAGAGTTATTTTGTATTGAGCTTGCTCAAAGGAGGTTTCCTCCTCGAAGTGGCCCACGATCAATAAAATATCTTTTGTGCTCCAATAGTTTTGTATTCTCATTGTTTATTGGAGGAGGTTCTCCACACCAAGTCTATGTGGAATACACAATGGGTGAATGAATTGAATATGGAAACATCATATTCTAGGATTTTGAGAACAAGAGCACAACAAGCCCATTATCATAGATCTGCAGGTTCATCCCTCTTCTTCTAAACTATTTTTTAGTTTTTTTAACAAGTAAAAAAAGTATTGATTTAGAGAGACAGATAGACCAACTTGACAATATGGACCTAGTTGTCAATGAGCAATATATTCAACTATGATGGAAGCTCAACACTCATGAATGGTGTCCTATATCATCATCAAATTAGCCATTTTCGATGTTCCTATGTAGAATTTCACATCAACGATCAAGCATTATGATATTGAACGATTTTCAAAGATTTTGGCTAACATGAATATGAAATTTTCCTACTAGAATTAGACTCAAGAACAATGGAAGCTTTACCAAATCAGTTAGTGAGTGAAGTGTGACATATAATTAAACAAACTTAGGACAAAAAAATTGTTTCCCTTTTGTACAGACAATTCAACGATTCTATCAAATTGAGTGAGACCACATGGGTATATGGTGCACACGGTGGGTAAATGTTTTTGTGTATGGTCCCAGGTCAGGCCTTCAAATACTAAGTTCTAAGTTCCAAAATCCCATCACAAGTCAAGAAACAAAACCTCACAACATCATGGAGAAGATTACATATGCACTACACATAAAATCCAACCGTCCATTTGAATCTAGAATATCTTTTCAAACCAAGAATCGTGCATTAAAACCCGAGCCTATGCAGGAGCATATAAGCATGCAAAATGAATATTTGTTTTTGAGTGGCTACAAGCCATGGTCACAGACCAAGCTACAACCACAACTCATGCCTACAAACCATAGACCACCAACGGTATAAGCATCATCCTACCACCTGACCTCGATGAACTAAGGAGGTGGGAAGAGTGAGGTTCAAGTGAAATGAAAAAGCAATAATCTGATAAATAACATAATGTAAACATTAGATAACACTTGATTTTAATGTAATTGATGGAAATCCATGCAATCATAATATATGGCAGTAGGGGTGGACTGCACAGTCCTTAGGTTTGGAAGGTGAGCAGGTTGATTTATGGAGGTCTTCTTAATCTGATAATAAAGGAGGACATATTAGGTTAAAAGATGAACATGATTTTTTAGAATGAGAAAAACTAAAGGTCATAGGGGTTCATACTGCAAGCCTGGGATACAAATCCATGTGTGATTATGCACAGCGAGAGCCAATCTAATGGTGGAAACAAGTATGGAACCTAAATCCAATTTGTGTTACTTGGCGCAATTATCAGTAGTGAACAAGGTTCGAAAATGTGACCTACACCTTTATCGATCAAGAATTTAAACAAAAGTTTCGGCAACGAACACAGGAACTATTTGGTGAGGCCGTTATATAATCTCTCTTTGATACTATCGACAAAGACTCTTTTGTTGAGTGCTTGCTCCTCACAGAACTTGTTAGATATTCTTTTGAACCACTCCGACAAATTTGTGTAGCCTCCCTTTGTTAACTTCTGGAGTAACAGTTGTTCTTTATTTCCTGCTAGTTTTTTCATCCAATATCTTTTTCATTCACTGAGGTATGAACTCAACAAACTTTTCATGTGTTTCAAAGAAAAAATTCTCTTTTTCTTGGGAAATAGTCAATATGTTTCTTCTAGCGTAGTTCTACAGGTAGTTTGCAATTTTACGCTCCCACCAGTTCTTAATATTTTTCTCTGATATCATTTGGTCATAGTCATTCCGTCTAGTATATGTACTACCGGAAACAGAACCAATGTTGTAATCAATTACATTGCAAGGTTACCAATGATACACATATAGAATCACATAACAATGACATAGCAAGAGACAAGAATGGTAGATATAATAACAGATTATATTACTCAAGAACACATGTGGGTTCATACAATAAACCGAACCGAGTATCTATCTAGCTCTACACCCTATATATATGATTACAAAACAGTTAGAGAAACTACATGTCTATTCAACCAACCTACACAACCTATGAGGTCGACCTAATCTACCATTAGTCGACTAGAGAGTCTAGTCGTCTTGGCTGAATAGCTCCTCCAGCAGTATGAGAGCCTTGTTCAAGCTAGCAACAACTCTTTTTTGATCTCCATTGTACACCAAAAGCATCAAATTTTCCACATAAATCCTGCAATTTTTCCTTGTTAACTATGGATTTGTCTAGAGAAGTCTTTGCAGGTGTGATGGACACTGACAAAGTGTGTACATGTCGAGGTGGAGAGGCTTGAATCTGACATGATTGCGCATCAATTTTATTTTTGCAGTGCCATTTTGTAGGTACAACTTTATATGGATTCAAGATTATCAGTTCCTCTTCTTACTCCATTCACAAGATATTCAGAATGGAAATTGAAGATGATTTCATCTCTAAAGAGACAAGGTCTCTATGAGGTATCTATTGGACTTGGTAAAGAGTATTATGAATATTATAATGAATAGCTAAATGATGGTTATAGAGATTTTGTAACAATATGTCTGTTATTTTCTCCAAGCTTGCGCTACCTTATTGATTCTATTGAATACCTAAAGGATCTCTGGATAGAACCTTTGGCAAGCACAATGAGGATCGTTATAGCAATTTAGAGAGCACATCTAGCACCACAATATTTATTTCTTCAAAAGTCTCGGCCACTATTCTCTTTGATGAATTTTCTCAAGATGAAGACGAAGTAGAATCTTCAACACAATTAATTCGAATTGAAGAAAGTCTCCTTGGAGTGACTCCTTCTCCTGCTACTCTGGAAGTTTATGAGATCTCTGATATCTCATCTTCTCATATAGCTGATTTAGAAGAATACATTCAAATATTTTTTATTGAAGAAAAACTCTCCTTCGATTCTATGCAAACATTCTCATTAGAGGAAATTTCAACTCAAAATGGGCCTCCTAAAAAGAATTAATAAAATAATAGTTAAAATAACAAAATAATATTTATTAATTTTGGAGGAAGAAAAGAAAAAAACTACTTTTTGGTTTGTATTTTTGACAGATCTCCCCGTGTTTTTACTCAAATTTTCAATCGGGAGAGCTCATTGGATGCGGAATTAAATTCCGCATCCAACGAGTACCCACTTGGCATACTTTTGACAGACCCCGCTACCCCAAAAACAAGAAATACCTGAAACAAATGTCATGATGACATCATCATCATGTTTTTTTAGGTATTTCTTGTTTTTGGGGTAGCGGGGTCTATCAAAAGTATGCCAATTGGGTACTCATTGGATGCATAATTTAATTCAGCATCCAATGAGCTCTCTTGATCGAAATTTGAGTAAACACATGGGGAGATATGTCAAAAATACAAACAAAAAAAGTAGTTTTTTTTTATGATACCTATCCCCAAATTTATATTAAAAAAGTGTTTAAGACCTATACGGTATTTCAAATTTAAAGCAATTTCATTGGCTAACACATGATGACATGAAATTTGAATCAAATTTAAAAGGCCCATTTTGAGTTGAAATTTCCTCTAATGCCAGTAATTCTTCTATTTTAAATCCTGTGCAAAGTTTGCAAATGATTGCTTCAGAAAATGAAGAGGAATTTGATTTCTTTATCTCTAATGTTGCTGTTGGTGTGCAGAAAAGTAATAATTTGGTTAATTTGGAAGAAATGTCATATTTTAGGAGTGATCCAATCACTCTCATTTATCTAGAGCTTCCATCTAGTTCTTACATGATTGCATGCACTAGTACTAAGAGTTCTGTTGAAGAAGGAGAAAACTGTGCATCTACCATCTTGGTGGACCACTTGGACCCTTTGTTCCACACTCTTGGATATGATATGACCTTATTTGGTTTAAGTTTTAAGTTTCAAGAGCCTTCAGTCATGCTTGTAGTTGTTCTCATCAATTTTGGTGTGAAAAATCAAGTACCAAAAGTTTCTTTCAAAGTTGTTGTTGGGGATTTGATGTCAATTTTCTCTCATGAGTTTGCTGATACTATATTTTGTGAATCATTGGCTATTTTAAAATCTATATCATATTATGGATCTCAAGCATTCTCTCTCCATTATCCCATGACTTCTCTACCTTCCTACTTGATAACATGCTCATCTCCTTACATAACTAGTAAAGATGGAGACATTCTCCATTTGCCTGGACACTTGCTCCTAACACTTGCAGCAGATTTTACCTCACATGGTTTTATGTTCAAGGATGCAATATATCAGTTTCTTTTTTTTACCTCACATGGTTCACATTTTCAACCACTTTTTCTCTCTCATTAGTTGATCTCAGTTGCTCTACATGGGTCCAATTTTCATCTTGCAGTTGTCTATGTTCCTAATTGAGTTGTGAATATTATTATTCTTCCAAAGAGGAAAATTTGTTAAGACATAATCATTTAGTTTGGATACGTTAACATGCACAGTCCCAGGATGCTGATGCACAGAAGAACCAATAGTTTTCATTACTTCTCTAAAAAGTTGGAGATTATAGCTTGTTTTCCTGATTCACTGCCTTTTTTTTTTTTTGGGGGGGGGGGGGGTCCCATGAGGTTTTCCCCATTTTCATTAGTTTATTAAGAATATTATTTTTCATTAGATTGGATGGGTTACTTTTGGCCTAGTTTTTAGGGCCCAAAGTTGTCCAAGTCGGGATTAAGGGGGGTTGTTAGGATTATATAATCCTCCCTTGTCTGTATATAGTCTATTTGATCATCTTTGTCCAGCACAGAGAGACATTATTACTGTACTGGAGTAGGGGAACACATATAGAGGTTAACTTACACTTACTGCATGTTCATGCATGAGTTGAAGTGCCTTTGAGACCATTCCCTACATTATAAGAGCCACTCTGAGTGCCACCAATAGGCTCCATCAATTGGTTGTGGTAGGTAGTCATTTATGTTGAGATAATATTCAGTTACATTTAGTTAGATCACTCTCAGTTAGTATAGCACCATTTTTGCATGGTTGCATGGGGAATTTGTGCCTTTTTCGACCTACCTCATCATCTTAACTGGTTTAACTAGTTTAACTCATTGTCAGGATGATTTTGACATCAAGAGTTAGACTTGTGACTCCCATGCAGTGATTTAGACACTCTTAGTTAGCCAATCAGTTGGATTTAGTTGATAGATTCGAATCTTATCCACGTGATTCAAATACTACTTATTGTAACACCATTGTATACTTCTAGAATTAATGAATATTAATGTTGTAATATTTATTGATCAATTCTTATTAGTTTTATCTAAAATTTGTCTTATTCAGTGTACATTGTTCTTACTATTCCACTGCATAATTCTACATTTCAATTGCTCTGATTTCTTGTAAATCAATGATTCAATAATTCAAACACTCAACTAATGACATCTCATCATTGGTCATTGATCGAGTGTTTTCCCTTCTGTTCGATGATAATAAATCTATTCACACATTAGGATTCATGCAATGTCTTGGATTCCATTTTACCCTATTGGTGGTTTTGTCTCCTCTTTCAGTAGTTTTCATTATTGGCTATTATTCAGAGGGTCTCTTTCAAATGCTACTTGCATCCAGTATGCGTGAGAGACACACGTGGTTATTGGTTCATGTACATATTATTCTTATGAGTTCTTCCAAATCATTCATCCTTGTTGTGTACCTCATGTTGGTTGATGGGAGATTCCCTAATTCCCTCCTTCTAGCAGATTCCATTCCATCGAACTCAGATCATCTATTCCAGAATTGGGATCTAGAGTCAGTTGAGTGCCTTGATACTTGTAGTCATCAGTTGTAGGTTCTCTCTCCATCGACATATTGAGAATACATCAATGTCCCCTCATCGATAGATCCTTCAAGTGTCCAAACTCAACACCCCTATTCACACTTGTTGAATGCACTTGGTACCTTGACACCCATTTTCATCATCGGTGGGTTGTCACCCATTTGTTAACAGTATACATAAATGACCAGTAATCAGACGATGTGTCAACATTTTTTTACCTCAAAACCTTTATTCATGTGATGGGACTTGAACCATTGGAAGTTTGTGTAGAAGGCCTCATATTATGATGGAATTATATATATTCTACTACCTTGATCATGACAATACCTATGAGATTTTAGTTCTCCTACCACAATAGCGTACTTCATCATGTACCAAATATTTTCATTCAGTATGGAGACCAGAATCCACTATGTATTATACATGGCTATGACCACTTATGACATATTTCCATTATGCCTACTCATGGCCATTGTACTTATATGTATCCAAGATTTCTATA
Organism: Pseudotsuga menziesii; assembly: GCA_001517045.1. Classification (NCBI taxonomy): domain Eukaryota; kingdom Viridiplantae; phylum Streptophyta; class Pinopsida; order Pinales; family Pinaceae; genus Pseudotsuga; species Pseudotsuga menziesii. Next base: position 314,675 of record LPNX011177958.1, on the reverse strand, counting down.
TACATTCCATATTTGTAGTCATGTATACATAGCCATTATTGTATTATGATAATGAATGGCTAGTTCTTCTAGTTGGGTCTTCACTTCTACACTTCTAGAACTATTATAATGTATTTTAGCCATCACGTATCCCTCTGACCTCACACATCAGGGGGAATCTATTATAGTGTGATTTTCCATACCTCATTCATCATGCCTTGATGGCCTTCCCTTGTCCCTATGCAGACTCACTATACCCCCCTTACTTAGTATAGCCATGATGCTTCACTTTAACCCTAAAAATATATATTTTTGAAGACACTTGCGGGTCAATGTCTATGCAGCTCGCATATATGCGTATTTCACCATTACAAAATTCATACATTAGGTTTTGTGCTAAAAAATAAAATATATTTGGAGTTTTCCTCATCAAGTAATGAATAGCTTGATCCTTGTCCTTCCATATGCTTGGAAACACTATGATTCAACCCTCCATTTTCCATTTGACGATTATATATTAAGCCATTGTGAAGCATTGAAGGAGGATAAATTTTGTGAGTATGGAAACTATAGTGAAATTATCATGTCCCCAATTAAATAATTTCCCAATAAGACTATTTGAAAATAATGTTTCACCAACCTACTAGTTCCCTAGGTTGAGATGGAGACATAATTTTGTAATAAGGGGCTATCAGACCCAAAAGGAATTTATTTTACCATACTCACATTTAAATGGGACACATAAATCATAAATGGTAAGAAAATAAGGTGGCATGGGTTCATGAAGACACTTGGAAGCTTGTGGAGCCTTTGGGTGACTAGATTCCCCACACACTTGGCATGATATTTATCCAAATTTGAACACATGGGTAATGTAAATTTATTGGATGGTGATGTGGTGTCAAATATCATATAATTATGGAATTTGAATTAGTAAAGGATATTAACTCCCATGGAAGAGGAAGAGACTAGAATACAATGTGTGCCACTTGGAAGGAGATTCCGATGCTCTCTATGACAACAAATGATGAAAGATTCTATAAAAATTATGGCGAATTCATACCTGATTGCTGACATATGACACATGACAGGGATAAAAATAGCCACCAAGAGGTATAATTTGTATTTATAGGAAGCCATTCAAAATGGGGAAAGAATTGTAACATGAAGAGGAGGACAAGTGTCATGAGGGTTACTGTGACCACTAAGATGAGTTGGAGGAAGCTCATGGAGGGAAATTCAAACTTAGGAGGCCTCATGAAGTTAATAAATGGATTTCATGAGTAATTAGAATATATTTTATCATTTTTAAATTGGCCTTTGGCATTTTGGAGAGCTTTTTCTTGTCCATTGCACGATCAGTGTTCACTCTCCCTGCTTGTGAACCAATTTCGAGGGAGTTAGATTCCTTTCCAAGTTGGTTTATGGAGAGGCCATTCAGACCTCTCATTGGATATTAATTAAGTATTTTTAGTTTCATTTTTAATTTCCATACAATATAATTCTCATCTATTCTCCTATTCTATCATTCCTTCTTCTCCATTCTCCCACGCTCACATTTGATGGTGCACTTGTTGGAGTGAATATTGTCCCTTGCTGAGGATAGTTGATTCCCAATATTTGATTTATGATGTATGGATATAAAATATCATTTAAATATGATATTTAGGTATAAATATCAATAATACACATGTTATAGACTCACATTCCAATGTTCTTGAATAACTAGTTTCATGGATTTGGCTTCAATATTGAAGTAGCTTTATATAAGATTTGTATGAGGAAATTTATATGTTTTTTATGATGATGGAGAATGAATATATGAATTTTTTTATCTGTAATATAATTTCCACATTATATTTAAGTCTAAATATCATAAATACATGTATGAAAAGATCGCATACTCATGCCCTTGTATCACTAGTCTTCATGGATTTTGGCTTCAATCATGAAGTAGTTTTATACCAGATTTGTATGAGAGATGTTATATGAGTTTGAGGATGTTCTGATAGAAATATATGATTTATTAATATTTAATTTGATTTCCATATCCTTTGTGGATCAAAATCAAAGAAACTCATGTGCGAAAAGCTTGCATTCCGATGCCATTGAATCATTAGTTTCTATGACTCTAGCTTCAATCTTGGAGGAGTATTGTATCAAATTTGTGGGAGGTTTTTAATTTGAGTTTTATGATGTTGGAGAATATATTTTTATTCCATATATTACCACATGTTTCATATTACTCTCAGAACCATATATTATACCTTTCCTATGTCAAAGTCTAGCTGGCAATGCAATTTCTCTTAGTCAATTTCTATGAAAGTTACCCTAAAAATGTTGCAGATAATACGCAATTTTAAGAACTTAATAAGAATGATTAATGATATTAATTGATGTATTATACTCATTCCCATACTATTTTCTTCTAACTTGAAGGTTTGTACTTGATTTGGAGAGTTAGTTTGGCCATCGGGGCGGATTTGAGCACAATTTCCTAGTAAAATTGCATTGTTTTACCTTAACCAAAAAAATGTTTTCATAGGTATAAATTATGGTAAAAAGTTTCCATATACCATATTGGTATGTTATAATACTCACCATTCCCTTACATTTCAAATTTTAGACCATTTGGTGAAATTTGGAACCCTCGAGAGTCATGACTAGTTATGTTCTAATTTTTGACCAAATTATAATTTTCTCCAAAATTCCAAAAAAGGGACATTATAGAAATTTTGCACCATTACCATATGCTTGAGTATTCGTCCATTTATCCTTATTTTTATAAATATTTATGTTAATCTCCGAATCTCTCCATTATCTTTGTGAACTTTCCTGGATATGGAGGATTGAAGTGGTGGAGGCCCAGCTAGAGAAACTTGGTTTATCGGTTTCGATGAGTCATCAACAAAGGTTGTCACTTAGTATATTTTCTTTTAGATTAATATAAATATCCATTTATCATCCAATTTCATGTGAAATCTTTTATAGTTATATCCATGTGTATATTTTCTTTATACATGTTAAAATGGTTTATGCTAGTTTGAATGCTAACCTTTGATATATTTTATATGCTTGGATAGATATTTGTTGTTAATGAAGAATTGTATGGAACAATAATTTAATCATGATGACAATGGTGGCCTTGTTCGAACATCCAGTTGAGGTACGGAATCTATCCCTTAGTTTTTATCCTATTTTATTTATTTAGCATATTTGAGAATGTATTTTATTTATGGTGTCATCCTATCTGTTGTCATCCATCCCAAGCCATATGAATATTCTATCCATAACATCTTCCTCTCATCCATAATAGAATAAAATTTAAAAATATTATTCCCATAATTTCATATATCCATAAATAAAATGATAGGTCAAGAGGAAAATAATAGCCACCTCTCCTAGGGGATCATAAAAAAGTTGAACCAAAGAGAAGTCACAATATATATCAGTAAAATCGAGAGGCCAAGAAAGGAATCAACGAACTCATAAGAGCGGTGAATAGTGAGGGAAAAAAGGGAATTGAAGCATTACATGCTTCCATTATTGTACTGGGAGATTGAACCGTCATCTCTACTACTTATGTTTCTAGTATTATCATGGAAACCATCAAGAGAAATGCAAATGTGTACTTCCCTATACCTACCATTCTTGCTTACACTCACAACAGAACTGTTGTTTCTAGGGAAAGCTGAAAATTCCAAACCATGAGCATGAGCACACTTTTTCCAAAAAAATATGAATCTTAAATAGAATACACTCTTAAGCGACAACTTTTGTTAGCTAAGAGGTAAACTCTCAACTAAATAAACCTGAGATATGTGAATAAAAAAAATTATACAAGACTAGAGTTGAGAGTTATACATATAAATACTGCTCTGCGACTCCCAAAAAAAACAATATAAAAAAATATGTATCATTAAATGTTTGTTTTCCCATTATCTCTCTCTTTTTGGGATTGTGTGGACAATTTGTACTCACTTTGTGGTTATGGTTAGAATTCCCACTTTACAGGTGTTGTGACAGATGAGCAAGACAAGGAAACAACTATTTTTGTATGTATATATATTTTTTATAGAAATAAAAATACAATGAAAATATATCCTTGTTTTCTAGGCTGGGCTTTGGAAATTGGTGTTATGAACATAACATGTCACCAACTGGATTTGAACCTAGGTGGGGAGTATCAAAACCAATGGTCTCAACCACCCAATCTAGGCTCTCTTAACAATTTACACTAGCAAATTAAACGCATGGATGAGTTGATTGGTGTATGGAAGCACCCACATAGATCAAGCCTTTGTGTGTTGGTTGGTGTAGCATTTGTTGAACTTTGTATAGGAGTAAGTAAATCATTTTGAGTTTTGTGTTTTTTCGAGTACATTTGTTTTCTTGGGGAGGTTGGTGTAGTATTTGTTATACTTTGAATAGGATTAAGTTAATCATTCTAATTTTTGCACCTTTGCAGGAATTTTCGCCATAATCTGGCAATAATTGTTTTTGTCAAAATCACTATTTTCATTGTTCAAAACATATTTTGGATGGTATAGATGGATTGAACACTCTCCAATACACTTGGGAAACCCTAATTATGCAATTCCAATAATTTTAGTCTGATTTTGGCTAGAAAAATCACCAGAAGAAGAGTGCAAAATGTAGAATGTTTAGCTTAAGGACTCCCTTTGAATAGGACCACAAAGGGTGTCTTCTAGGTAGTCTAAGGTGTTTCCTTCAGTTTCCTTGAGAAGTTTTTTCATTTTTTATTGAGCTTGAAAGTGGAGTTCTATCTCCACCCTAAATTGGGTTAGCCCTACCTTGTTAACCACTCATGGGTTCAACATTTTTTTTTCTTCCTAGTGTAATTTCTTATTTGACTACTTGTGATTGGGTGCACTTTGATTGTGGTTCCCATAGCTTTGTCTCTAGTGAAAATCCACTCCATCCTCCCCATGAAATCCTCTATTGGTTGGGATACAATTCATTTTTGGGCTTCCTTTCAACCTTTCGACCTGTAAAAGGATAAATGAATTGTCCATGGCTTGTAACCATTCACTTTAGACAACCAACAAAAAATGTGATATGGGTATTGGTGTTCTTTGAACCTATTAACAAAGTGAAGGTACAGTGAAACCACATAGGGTTTGGTCCTATTTCCTTTAATTGTCATTAGTTTCTTCTCCATTTTTATTGGGAAGCTGTGAAATTGACTTCAATTTGATCTAAAACCCCATTTCACTTATGTCATTGTTGTGCTACATACACCATGAAGGGTTTGCTCATGGTGTTGCAAAAAGAGTGTGTATAGAAGTGAAGGAAGCATATATTTATGGTCTATTTCAATTATACTGTTCTTTGAACATTTGTGTTTTTCAACACATTAAACTATTTATGGAAATTTGTATGACAATTTTTTTACATGTGGGTTTGCTTGCATTTTGGATTTGGAAATTGTGGGTAGTTGGAGTTGGGTTTTCTTGCATTATGGTCATTTTTGTTTGTAGTGTATATCCCAATGTTTGGTTGTGGTGATTTTTTTCTCCAATCCTAAAGAAAGTAACTAATATGTAGAACTTTCACTTATAATCTATGTTTAGGATTATACTCATCATTTGGGTTTGCTTGTGGCAATGTCTCCTTCCAATCTGAAAGAAACCAAAAAAAAATCCATGGTGATGCTTGCATTTGGGATTTCACTTATAATCTACATTTTATCATTTTCCTTTCTCATAACACCCCTAAACAATGTGATGGGCAGATTATGAAGCTAGAACAATCATATGAAGTAGTGGTGATATTTGGAGGAATCATACTTGAGGTTCTTTGACCATTAACAATGATCATTATTTCTATTTTTCTCCCCAATCAATTGGTACCTTTGATGTCAAGAGCCATGGGAAATATGATAATTTTGGATGATATATATGGCTTGGGTCAGAGATATATTGAGCTTCAGGAATGTACTCTTCATACTTTATCATTGATAGTAAAAAACATGTAAGCATAAATGCTAGGAATTAGTGATATATGTTTTGTCAGTCTTTATTTCCAAAGTATTGTAATTTGGTTTTTATGTAAAAAACTATTTATTATATCAACTCCAACAACACATCAATACAATCATTGTCATTAATCTAAATCACCTTTCCATTTGATTAAAGGAAAAGCATTGTACAATTGGTTGAGGTTCTCACTAGTTGGAAATTGTTTTTCATTAGATCTCGTGGCGAGCCATTTTAGTATAATATACTACTAGTGTTTTTTTACCATACAATTTAGTGAAATACTAGGGGTTACAACACTTACATCTATCTTTGAAGTGTGTCAAGCAACACATTCTAACACTATTGGTTTTGGATTTATTTTGTGAAACCTTTTTCACTTTTATAAGAAGTCATATGCACTAAACTATCTTCTAATGGCTCCTTCAATTTGTGTTTTGAACAATATGGAACAATGGATCACCTCTATGACCCACCAAAATTTACCAAAATGCATATACATTTTCATTAATATTTTTGTTATCATTCCTATGATGTTGAAGAAACTGAAGAATATCATGATTTTAGATGCACAAAATAAAGATGGGTTTTCTTTTGTAGTGATTAGTCATCTAAAATCATGGAACAAATATTGTGCATGTTTGAATTGTACCATCTTGATTCTTGAATTTGGTTGGAAGATTTCAAGACCAAGAAAGTAGTACAATAATCCCAAATCAGTCATGGAAAACATGTCATTCAAGGAAAATTTGAACGATGCAATAAATTATTGTGAACTACTTGTGAAAAGTATTTCATATACAAATAGAACTATCAATAAGAGAGAGTCATCATATTCCAAATGTAAACATTATTATCTAAATGAAAACAAGAAGAATCCATCTTCACATACCAGGATTGTGGTGCTTGTTTGAGACCATGCAAAGATTTATTAAATATGCAAACAAACGATGGGTTGTGGATATACCCTTGTGGTTGTTACACATAGATATCCTCTTCAATATTGTTGTAATGAAATGCACTCTTCACATCCATATAATGAACCTCCCATCATTGAGTAGCAGTAATGGCAAGCACAAGTTGAATGAAATCCATTATTAAAACATGTGAAAATGTCTCATTATAGTTTATTCCACGTACCTGTGAGAATCCTTTTTCTACAAGTTGTGCATTATGCTTATTCACACATCCATTTATTGTCATATTTATTTGATAAATCCACTTGCACCAAACAAGTGTACTACCAAGATATAGGAGAACCAACACCCAATTTTGATTCTTCATTAGATACTGATATTCCTACTATTAGTTTTTCTAGATATTATTAGCATGATTAGGATATTTTTCTGAAATAATAACAATTATAGATAGATGCATAAGATATAAGAGATACACAAGACACACATTTTTTCACTTGGGAAACCATAAAGGAGAAAACCCTACAAAATTCTTTAGAATAGTGATATTGTCAAAAGAAGTAATAAGAAGTATTGAACAGCTATATGTCTCTCCTCCCTTTTTTCTATCTCTCTCTCATTCCAACTTGAGAGTGTATGGTGTGTATAAATGAGGGATATCGCCTCCCTATTTATACCCTTTCAAGCCACTGACTAAACATAATATATTGGGGCCCACATGTCTTCCCTAACAGGGTCGACTTCTCCTAGAGAAACCCCAAATACACATTACATGATGTTACATTGGGGACTATTAACCCAACTTACAATAGAGGTTGTACCTCAAGGAACAATTAAGACATCCCGCAAGGGGGTAAACACATCCCCAATGGGTGTACAACAACATACAATGATAATACACATCAGAATATCTTCTAAAGTTACAAATACATCAACAGTCCCTCTTAACTAGGAAGGTATTCTCTCTCTTCATGGTCATTAACATATCTGGTCAAGTCTTCATTGCAGAGTCATCATCACAGAGTCATAGAGTCATCATCATAGATGCTTCCATCATCATATTATTATTTTGATCATCGCACCATACTATCTTTCATCAAAAGTTTCTATAGATCCATCCCTTTTTCATGTTGGATGTAGGCATAGTCCTCTTCTAGGTCTTCATCACATCTCGAGCAAGCTATCATGTAGGAATTGTCTAGGACCTTCTTTACATTACCATGGAAATAACCTTCGTCTTCTACCTTCTTCTCATCATATCTAGATCATCTCTTTTGTCATGCACAAGAGAAAAAAAAACAAACATTTAAGCATCCACGGTCGACCTGTGTTCTATCATAGAACCTCCTAGGTGCACCTCTCATGCTTCGTGACCTTATCATCTCAACATGGGAACAAACATATATGGATATATATGTAAAGAATGATTACAACCCAACAACCTACTAATTGGGATATTTTACGTTCTAGGTCAACCTCAAGGGATTACATCTAAACAACCTATGTCTAGGATATTTTTCATTCAGATAACCTTCGGGGCCTATTACATCCGACTAACATACATACCATGTAAGGTCTCATTTTTACACTCAAGCAACCCATAGGGCATATTACATCTGGATAACCTGCGTAGCATGCTAGGTCTCATTTTTACATTCAGATAACCCGTCACAGGACTTATTACATCCAAGGATAACCTATGAGCTTCGTCAGGATTGATTACATCCTAGGAAAACCTACAGGATTGATTATGTCTGAGCATCCTACTGCACCAGGATTTTCCTGCTCAAATAACCTGTCTCATTTCCCATGTGAGATATTATGCTTATGTAACATATCAGGACTGATTACATCCAATTATAACCTGCGAGCTTCTCTAGGACTAATTACATCTAAGGACAACCTATAGGGATGATTATGTCTGAGAAACCTACAAGCTTTGCCAGGATTTTATGCTCAGACAACCTGTCTCTCTAGCTATGATAGAACACATCACTCCCTCTTTCGAGGGATCTTGTTCTAGATCACACCAAGTCTTTCTCTGAAGTACTCAAACTTCACTCTCGCAAGAGGCTTGGTTACAAAATCGACTATCTGCTCTTCTGTTGCCACGTATTGGAGCTTCACTACTCATCGTTGCACCATATCCCTGATATAGTGGAACTTGATCTCTATGTGCTTTGACTTGTTATGGAATAAAATATTTTTCAATAACTTCACACAACTCTAATTGTCACAAAAGATACAAGTCACATCAAACTGGAGATCAAACAAGTCAGATAGTAGCTTTCGAGGCCACATTTCCTCACAATTAGCCGTGTAAGAGGCAACACAATTTTCCTCATTTGTAATCAGCACCACACATGATTACTTCTTGCTGAACCAGGAGATCACGCCATCTCTCAAACTAAAGCAGCAACCTGGTTTTCTCTTCCTATCAATGGTGCTACCTACCCAATCCGAAACAACATAACCATGTAGGTTAATCTTTTAATTCACATCATATTTGATCCCATAATCCTCTGTACCTTTTAGGTACCTCAGTATATGCTTTGAAACTATCAGGTGAACATGTCTTGCATCCATCAGGAACTAACTCAGGGTATTCACTGCAAAGCATATGTCTAGTCTTGTATTCGTTAGATACATCAATGGGCCAAACATCTGATGATACATTGTGGAATCGACCTTCTCGCATGAAGAATCACTTAGAAGCTTCAAGTTAGATGCCATAGGTGTGGCAATTGCTTTGCATTCCATCATTCTGAATCTCTTCAGAATCTCCACTACATATTTTCCTTAACCAAGGAATATCCCATCTGCACTCTGCCACACTTCCATGCCTAAGAAGTAGTGCATCATGCCTAGGTATTTCATCTCGAACTATGTAGAAAGTCTCTTCTTTGTATCTGTAATGAGTTCCTCTTCTCCTATTAAAAACAAGTCATCGACATATAGCAGGAGTATCACTGGTCTTCTATCTTCCACCTTGAAGTAGAGGTTGGAATCTAGTTTACTCTTGGTAAATCCCAAGCTCATAATGAATCTATCCATCATGGTGTACCATGTCCTTAGTGCTTGTTTCAATCCATATAAGGGTTTATTCAATTTTCACACATGGGTCTTCCTGTCATTTGTCTCTAATCCTAGTGGTTGTTCCACATACTCTTCCTCAGCTATGCCATTCAAGAAATTTGTCTTGACATCCATCTGGTGTATTTTCATTTCATAACTACTGCCAAAGCAAGTATGGTCCTAATAGAAGTGTACCTTGCAACGGGTGCAAATGTCTCTTTCTAGTCTATGCCTTATTTTTATGAGAAGCCTCGTGCTACAAATATTTCCTTATATTTCTTGATACTTCCATTTGCAACATGCTTGATATTGTAGATCCACTTCAAAGTCACAACAAACTTATTTTTTGGTCTCAGAACAATCTCCCAGATATCATTCTTCATGATCGATTGATATTCCTCGATCATCGCATCCTTCCATTCTTTCTTTTATGTATCCTCTTCATAGGTGGAATGTTCTCTGTAAATGATGTCACACAACAGAGCCACATAGATATTGTATAAATTTTCCATTTTTCTCTCTCTAAGTATTCCCTCTTCAGCACCATACCTTTCATCTTCATGTATGAGCTCTCGTGCCCATGCTAGTTTCCTCTTGTGGGATTCCTTCGACTCAAGGAATGTATATACCGTCTCTTGTGGTTTTTTCATGTCATGACCTCAATCCTCTGGAATCGCTTCTCCAATTTCCATATCTCTACCTATTCTTGTCTCTTTTGGTTTTGTTACCTCCTGGATGGGTGTTCTCGTGCATTTGAAGTATGTCAATTCTTCATCAAAGGTTACATCTCTACTGTTGTCGATCTTCTTGAATCCTAGGGAGTATATTTGGTAGGCCTTTGATGTATCACTGTATCCTATGAATATACCCTTCCTCCAATATGGATCGATCTTGGTCCTTTCCTCCTTTGGGATATGTATGTACATTGGGAAATGAAATATTCTCAAATGACTGGATTTTGGTTCCTCTCCTAAGAAAACCTCTTTAGGAGTCTTATTGTCAAGTACTCGATGAGGAGTATAGTTCTGTACATACACAATTGTTCTTGTTGCCTCCGCCCAAAGGTGAATAGGAATATCCCGATCATGCAACATAGATTTTGTTGCCTCCATGATGGTTCGGTTCTTTCGTTCTGCAACCCCATTATGTTGAGGACTATATGGAGTGATCAACTCCCTCTTAATCCTGGAGTCTCTACAAAGTTCATTGAATTATTCTAAAGTGAACTCTCCACCATTATCTGACTATAGAGTCTTGATCTTCCTATCTATCTGTTTCTCAACCAAGCATTTATATTCCTTGAACTTACTGAAAAATTCATTTTTCCCTTTCAATTAATATATCCAAGTGTTACGCGAGAAATCATCTATAAAGAAAACATACTACACATAGCTGCTTAATGAACTAGAGGACATAGGTCCACATACATCCATGTGTAATATATCCAATGTTCCTTTATCATTTCTCGCACTACTGGGAAATGTCTTCTTCACATTCTTTCCTTGTGCACATCCTCTGCAAATTCCTTCATTCTTTGCTTGGATCTCTGGCATTCCTAAGACTGCTTTTCTTTCCATTGGTAGTTCCCTGTAGTGCACATGTGCAAGCCTTCTATCCCATAGTTCACTTTGTTCAATTGACTCATGAACCAATGCTTTTTCAAGCTATCCCTTCATCTTGTACAAGGCTTCGTCTTATTTTCCAATAACTGTTGCATCCTCTATTGTCTTTCCTCTGAGCCTAATTAGAACTTGGCCATCAAAAAAAGAAACCTTAATCCATTTTGTATCTAGTGCAAAAATGGAGAGAATATTATTCTTGAATCCTGGAACATATAGCACATCCTTCATCTTTAAGGATTTCCCAGAGTCAAGCTTGTATGAAGCTTCTCCACTCCCTTTTATGGGGTATTGATAGTCATCCCCAAGTTTCACCTTATGAGGTGAGTCATGTTCAAACATATTAATGAATGATCCATAATCCAACCATTCCTTAGATGTGATATAGTGCTAGTAAGTGTTGATATAACACACACTCTTCATCTGAATCATCCTTCTCTCGTATGAATATTTTGTTGGTTGGTTCATCATATTCAGAAACATGAGCATGGTGTCTCATTTTCCTGAAGGGACAATCTCTTGTAGTTTCCCTTTTCATCACTTTTATAGCATTGAACATTTGAAGTATCTCTTTTCGTATTCTTCGGTTTCTTATCCTTCTTCTTGTTGTGATGAAAGTTCTCCTTCTTCTACTTCCTCTTGAAGTTCTTCCTGGTATGAACTATGAGAGCTTAATCATAAGTTTCTCCCATCTTTTCATCTCTTGTCACAAGTCTAGATTCTTCATGTGCGCATTCTTCTCGAAGTCTGTTGAAAGAGATCGGCTTCCTTCTTTCACAAATTCCTTGAATGAATGAGTCCTATGATCTAGGGAGACCATTCAAGGTAGTCATTGCAATTTATCCTTCTTTTAAATTTTCTTCAACTGCTTCAAGTTGTTCTTTGATTTGAGCAACCCTTTTGAAGTAATAATGTATAGTCTCAAATTTCTATATCCTCACTTTCTTCAATTGGTTCCTCAAAGTCATCTTCCAGTTGATGTCCTTTCCTTCTAACATCTTTATCAAAGAATCATACACTTATTTCGGTGTCTTGAATGAGGACACATGGGGGATGAGGTGATACTTATCAGAATTTACAATGATTCTCTTAGCCTTAGCCAGGGTAATTTTTAGGGGAGAAATTTCGCCAATTGGCTATTTTTTGGTCTTTTTCCAAAAAAATAAATTCGTTATTTGGTCATTTTTAGTGCCTAATATCGCCTATATATACATAAAATATGTTTTTTATCACAATATTTTCCATACATTTCAGTGTTAATTTTATGTTTCATTTTTAATATTCACCTACATATTTATAAAAATGTTTTTTCAATCCAAAACAATCACCTAGAATACTATACTTAAGTATATTATTAGAATCCTTAAAAAATACCCCAATCTTAGCCATGATTCTCTTATGAGAAGCCTTAGCCTCATATCCCTCTGGTTCTAGAACTTCTCTATTGATGAACTGATCCAAATCATTCTCTTCAAGGATCAAGGAGATTTTGTATTTCCATACTCGAAAGTTATCAACCCCTCTAAGCTTTTCCTCAAGCTAAGTATGATGAGTCATCTTTTAAAATGAGAACCTCAAATGGAAATAGAAAATATTTAGATCTTACCGATTTGAGGTGTCCGACCTAGTTTTGTAGATGGATGACCTAGGGTTTTTCAGAGAAACCCTAATTTTCTAAACTTGGAGATTGGGAATTCTGTTTGGATAGAAATGTGTGCCTCTTTGAGATGATTTTCTCAGCTATGTCACTTTCTGAAAACTAGGTTGGGAATCCTCCAACACTTGATGCCCTACTTCCTCCCAACACCAGTGACTGGGTCAAAAATGTAACGTCTTCAATTCATAAAATTTCTCCACCAAAATATGTTCCCATCTTAGGTGAGTTAGCCTAGCCCTCTTTTCTTAATGATCTGTGGAGAGAACATCTTGAACTAGGAATCCCTAGTTTTCACTACTGCACAGTGCCTTCTTTTAGAATGGTTCTCATACCGGGTTATTTTTTCTAGATATTATTACCTTGGTTAGGATATTTTTACGAAATAATAACAAGTATAGATAGATGCATAAGATATAAGAGATACACAAGACACAAATATTTTCACCAGGGAAACCATAAAGGAGAAAACCCCGCAAACTTCTTCAGAATAGTAAGATGATCGAAAGCAGTAATAAGAAGTATTAAACAAATATTTGTCTCTCCTCCCTTTTGTGTATATCTCTCTCTCTCTCATGCAAACTTGAGTGTGTGTGGTGTGTATAAATGAGGGAGAGCGCCTCCCTATTTATACCCTTTGAAGTCACTGAGCAAACATAATACTGAGGCCCATATGTCTTCCCGAACAGGGCTGACTTCTCCTAGAGAGACTCCAAATACACATTACATGATGTTACACTGGGTAGTATTGCCCCGAATTACAATGGAAGTTGTACCTCAAGGTATACACACAATTAATACATTCTGCAAGGGGGTAAACACATCCCCAATGGGGGTACAACAACATACAACGATAATACACATCAAAATATCTTTCGAAGTTACAAATAGATCAACGCCTACAAATCTATACAATACTATGGATATATAGCAATTCCCATCTAATAGTGGATGGGCATAAAAGACTCTATAGCAGTGAGTGTTTGAGGATCACCTTCAAATTATGAGCAATTCCTCCATGTATATACTGGATCTCCAATAAATCACCTATAACTTGAATTTTTTTTGTGCCTAAAGTGTTCTAAATACTATATCTACAACAATGGTTCATCATTGTTAACAACTTCTATTTCTTCAACTAAATTTGAAATATCATGTAAGGAAATTTATGAGGAATCAGTGATATCTGCATCAACATGAACTAAATTTGTATCAATTTATTCTTCATTTGCATACAAGGGGCCCTCTTTAAATTTGATACTTTTTTCAATGAAAGGATTTAGTAGTATGTACCCCTCAACACCATCAAGATATCCCACAATATGCACTCTTAGATTTGGGGTTCCAAGGATCTCCTCTATTTCAAGGGAATGTGTGCCCATGCATGAGATCCAAACACTTTAAAGTGATTAAATTATTGTTTCTGGTCGCTCCAAGGTTTAAATGGAGTGACTGTCTTCAATAATTTTTGAGGAAATTTATTCTATATGCAGGAAACTTCCTACATAGTTGATAACATCTACTCAAAGTTGTGGAGTGAGGTACTTAGGTTGCAGCATGTAATTGGCCATCTCCTTCAAGGATTTGGTCTTCTGTACTACAAATATATTCTACCATGGAGGAACTATATGTTGCAACTCAATACATGTCAATGCACACATATGCTTGATATATTTTCTCACATACTCCCCCCCATTGTGTAAGTAGGATATTTATCCCCTTTCCTAATTTATTCTCTCCAAGAGATTTGATGTCTCTAAAATAATCATAAGCTTATAATTTCTTCTTGAGGAATTATACTCGGGTGTACCTTGACCATTCATCGATGATAGTCAAGGTATACTAGAGTTTCTCATGAAAGGATGAGGAAATGGAGTCATGACATCATTGTGAACATGATCAAGCGTTGATGAGGGTCTCCATGCTTTTCCTTTGTCCAAATTTTATTTTGGATGCTTTCCAAGAATGAAATCTTGACCAACCCCATCATAATACTTAATGTCTAATAATCCTGTCATCATACCCTTCTTACTAATTAAGTGATGGAAAGCAGACCTAAAATACTTTTACTCAACTTAAAATGTTGATTAAAAACTTCTTCCACAAGCTGGATTCTGCAACCAGCTTTCCATAAGCTTGGTTCTACAACTCTGCTTCTGCAACCAGCTTTCCCCAAGTTTGCTTCCACAACCTCAATTTCCAAAATTGAGTCCTTCTGCAATTTCCTTTCCACAATTGCATTTCCGCAAGATGCTTTCCTTAATTCCAGATTACGGATTGCGGGAATACAATTCTTGATCTTCAAAAACTTGACTTTCGCAATCTTGCAACTGCAACGGTCCTTTTCGTAATCAGATTGCAGATCGCAGATACACCTTCCCACTTTTCCAAAAAATGGGCTTCCGCAATTTTCCTTATGCAAGTGTCTTCCCACAACTCCTAAGAACCGTCGATCTTTTGTAGAAAGATTCCTGGTCGTTGATCTATGATCAAGTGGAGAAATTCATTCTCGTATACTTTTCTTTTGCAAAATCCATCTACAATCGTAGATCTGTCGAAATTACAGATTTTTACTGAGACAATTAATCGTAAAAACTAGTGGTGATCAAAATTTCAATTTATATAGAAGCAAAGTATGAGATAATTATACACAACGTTTTGCACCTTCCTGCTAGTTTGTTTAACAATTGATCCTCCAGTTGTTAAACTAACTGATCTTGTTGGTATTGGATAATTATACATTGGCATTGCAATTGTTCTTGCATGTCCTCATGAGTTCTTAAATGTAACTTTAAAACATATTTTCCCTGCTCTCCCCACTACCATTTTGAGAAAATACCATGTCCCTCCATGTTCGGGTACACAGGTTACTCCCAAAAGACGGAACACCTTCAGTAACTGCTTCACACAAATAGATCATAGATCAACACACCGATGTTTGTCACGTGGTTAAAACCCTCGAGAGGGAAATTGTCCACATCCCTAGCCAAATAGCTACTTGGATCAATTTATTATGGAAAAGAAAGAAAGTTACATTAGCTTCTCATAATCGATCAACTAGCCAAGGACCCTCTATGCTCTTTAAATAGAGATCATAGACTAATTGGGTGTTAAGCCACGGATCAATGGTAGGTATGATCTAAAAGAAGTTGAACAATCGGATCACTTTATGTCTAGAGCATATCGTAACCATCGGATTAGAATATTTACAAATGCATCCTAATGCATACTAAAGAAACACACTTTACCTAACATATATATTACACAAGTTGATCTTAACTAACTCCTAAGTGTCTAAATATCCTAACATCCCCCCTTAAGAATAGCTTGGGATAGGATTGAAGAATTTACAAAAGTGACACTATTAGGAGAAGGAAGGAGGAATTAGAGCCTATCCCCCCTTAAGGACACATTCCTGAACTCCTAACATAGACTGAAGTTTAGAAAACTTCACTTATGTAAGATACTTGGTGAAGATGTCTGCAACTTGCTCATCTGTAGGGCAATAGAGAACTTCAATAACACTATCATGAACAAGATTTCTGGTGAAGTGCATCTATAGCTCAATGTGTTTACTGCGCTAATGTAGAACTAGATCTTTGGTAAGCTTGATGGTACTTTGATTGTCACACCAAAGTGGAGTAGGATACTGCTGCTCGAATCCAAACTCTAAAAGGATCTGTCGAAGCCATAAAGCTTCCTGACTGACATTAATTGTGGCTCGATATTATGCTTCTGCTGAAGAAAGAGCAAGAGCTTGTTATTTCTTACAAGCCTAAGTGACAGGTCTAGATCCCAGACTGAAAACATAACCTGCAGTAGACTTTCGATCATTAGGATCGTTGGCCCAATCTGAATCAGTGAAACCAACCAACAAAGGTTTCCCCCCTGTATTGTAATGAATCCCAAACTGAATTTTACCTCGAATATATCGAATTATTCTTTTTTATGCTTTCTAGTGACTTGCATGAGCAGTTTGCATATAGTGGGAAACACGACCAAAGACAAAGGAAAGGTCAAGACGGGAATGAGTCAAGTATAAAAGACTACCAACAAGCTGACAATACAAGGTGGCATCTACTTCAAGGGAAGTACAAGTGGCAGAAATTTTGACTCTAGAATGGAAGGGAGAAGGGGCTAGTTTACAATCTTCCATGTGGAAGTGACGAAGAAGGTCACAAGCATACTTAGACTGGGAAAGAAAGATTCCTTCTTTGGTTTACAAGACTTGGAGACCAAGAAAATAATGCAAATGTCCCAAGTCTGACATTTCAAAATGTTGCTTAAGACTGGATTTCACATGGGTCATAAGTTTAGGGTCACTACCTATAAGGATAAGATCATCAACATAAAGAACGAGTATGATGATATGGTTTACTACTTTCTTGGTATAGACATTGGGGTCAGAATGGCATCTAGAAAAACCAATGTCAAGGAGAAAGCTATCCATTTTGGCATACCAGGCTCTAGGAGCTTGCTTAAGGCCATATAAGGATTTCTTAAGGAGACAGACAAGGCTAGAGTTATCCTGAACATATCCAGGAGGTTGTTCCATGTAAATTTCCTCCTGTAAATCACCATGTAAAAAAGCATACTTGACATCCATTTGATGTACTTCCCAATTATGTAAGGCTAGAAGGGAAAGAAAAAGGAGGATGGAATTCATTTTTGCAACAGGAGAAAAGGTTTCATTGTAGTCAATCCCTTCAACTTGGGAAAAACCATTGGGAACTATCCTTGCCTTAAGTCTTTCAACACTTCCATCTGATGCATACTTAGTTTTATAGACCCATTTACATTTGATAAGTTTTCTTCCTTTTGGAAGAGGAACAAGATCCCAAGTATCATTTTCCATTGAGGAACGATATTCTTCATCCATAGCTACATCCCAATCTGGATTTCCTGAAGCTTTTGCAAAAGTTTTTGGATCATGATTCTTGAAAACTTGAGCCAAAATAGAAGAGGCTTGCTGAAATTGAGAACGTGTTCAACGTTTATCTCTAGGATCACCAGTAAGATCACCAACTGCTTCACATGTTGAACGGACCCATCGAGGAAGTATTGGTGCTGGTGCAATTGGAGGAACATGAGCAAGTGGAAGTGGATTTTCATCCTCACTGTCATCATCAGAAACTACAGTTGGAAACCTATCAAGGAAGTTGGAAGAAGAATAAGAAGGCACAATCACCGAATCAGACTCGCAGGCCAAAGATGGCACACCCGCTAAGTTAGGCTTGCAGGCCAAGAGATTTTCATTAAATTTAACATCTCTTCTAATGTTTATATCATGTGAATGGGGCTGAAGAAGTCTATAACATTTTACATCTTTAGAATATCCAACAAATATGCACTTTTCACTTGTAGGCTGCAATGCTTTCCATTTTTCATCCGGAATGTGAGCCCATGCTTCACAACCAAACACACGAAAGTGACTTACATCTGGTTTAATTTTACTCCATACTTATTTCAGTGTTATACCTTGTAAAAATTTAGTGGGTGTGCAATTAACTATGTAATTTGCACAATTTATGGCCTTAGCCCAATATTGAATACTTAGTCCCTTAGATTGGATCATACAATTAGCCATTTCTTTTAAAGTGTAGTTCTTTCATTCAACTACACCATTTTGTTGTGGTGTATATGGAACAATGTGTTGTTGTTGGATTCCTTGTTTAGTGCAGAAAGTAGTGAAATTGTTGTAAACATATTCTCCTCCATTCTCAGATCTTAACTTAATAATTTGATGACTAGATTGTTTTTCAACAAGGGCCTTGTAGGCCAAGAACATGTTAAATACTTCGCTCTTAAGTTTTAGGAAGTAAACCCAAGTGTGTCTGGAGTAGTCATCAATGAAATTTAAGAATATTTTAAACCAGAAAAGGAAGAAGATGTAAGAGAGCCACACAAGTAACTATGCACAAGCTCCAACAGAACCGAGGCATGCCAAGAGGCATGTTTGTCAAAACTGTCCTAATGATGTTTTCTGAGTACACAACCAGAACAAACACCATCCTTGTAAGATACCATTGGAAGACCAGTAACCATATTGTCTTTACATAGTTGTTGCAATGAGCGATAATTTAAGTGACCAAATTGCTCATGCCAAAGTTTTCTCAAGTTATCACTATGAGCAACAAAAACTAAAGGAAAAGGTGATGACCCAAAGTTGTTAAATTTGTACAACCTGGTAATATCATCAACAGTTCCAGTAGCAACGACATTTTGAGGATCTTTAAAATACTTGATTACAACTTGGTGAGGTGTAAACGTCACAGTTTTACCTTCACCTGAATGAGTAATTTGATAGACTGATAACAAATTGCAGGAAATTTTTGGGAACACATAGTACATCACTGAAATGACCATTTTCTACTGGAATTGTTCCAGATCCTACAACACTTAGATATCTATCATCACCAACAAATATTTTTTTGGTGTTACATTCATGCATAGTAGAAAAGATGGCTTTATCCTTAGCCATATGATAAGATGCTCTAGAATCAATGATCCATTCATTTGAAGTAGAAGAAGAAGATGTAGTATAAGAGTAACTAGAAGCACAAAGTGCATATCCATGAGAGTTAGATTCTGAAAATGAATATAGGCTAATGTGGTGCTTCTTCATTGCTGCTTCCAAGGCTTCCATCTTTTTGAAACACCTAGATTCATCATGATTATCTTTCCCACAAAAATTGCAATGACGCTCAGTCTTCTTTCCTTTTGGATTGGATCCTTTGTCATTTTTTAAAGAAGGAGTTGACTAAGAGGGTTTGGGACCCTTGTTGTTTGGCTTATTATTGCGAAAATTATATTTCTTGGGAGGTTTATACTTTTCTTTCTGTTGGGACAATAAGGCTTTCCCAGATGTATCTGCATTGTTAATTATTCCAAGGTGAATGAGCTTATCTTGCTCTCTAATTAAGAAATCACAAAAAGATTCAAGACTAGGCTCTTGATAGCTAGCTGCAGTCAAGGATTCTTTCATGGAGTAGAATGTAGATACAAAAATAGAATATGCAAGTCCAAGTTTGGAAAGAATATGATAAATACATTGTTTGTCTTCTTTCTTAATCTTGCATTCTACATATAAGAGTCTAAGAGTTTTATACTTAGATAAATATTCTTGAATGCATGAAAAATCATTTGGATTCAAGGAAAGCAACTCATTCTCAAGTTGATGACCCCAAATTTCATAATGTTTACCAAACACAGATTCCAACTTTTCCTAAGATATATCAGGTTCATCAATTTCAGATATGTGGAATTACAAATCAGTAGAGATTGACATCCCAATAAATCCATGAGATTCATCACATCTATTTGCCCATTTAATTTTCTTATCATCATCAGTAGATTATGTTTCTTTCCCTGAGGTTATCCTGAAAAGTCCCCTGCATCGTAGAACATCTTTCATACGAGATTTCCATGAGAAATAGTTAGAACTTGTAAGTATAATATCACAAGGGGTGGCCATACTATAAAATAATGGCTAAAACAATAGAAACTAACTATCTGGATGCAAAGAGCTCGAAAAAAATATGCAGTTTTAAAAAAAAAAGGCACTAAAAACTGATTCTGGATGATGAAGTTATGCTTGATCAAAGAAAATGTTGATGATGTCCCCAATAGTGACGTGGTAGATATTAACTTGACCAACTAAAATAAAGAACCCCCCTCTTCCCAAGATCAACCTTTGACAATCACTTTACAATAAAGTTGTTTTTAAGTGAATCACTTTTTGTAGAATAAGTGATGCTCACTTTTACAATAATGTTACTTTTAAATAGTGCCGCAATAAATTAAAAGACTTAAGTGACTCACTTTTTATTTTATTTTATTTATGTGAGATGCACTTTTACAATAAAGTAACTTGAAAATAGAAATTGCATGCACTAAAAATATGTGAGATGCACTTTTACAATAAAATAACTTGAAAATAGAAATTGCATGCACTAAAAAGTAGCTTAATAGGACTTGAAATCAAGACATATTAAGGAATAAAGCAACTTTGGACCAAGAGAGCTAAGTTTAAAAGGTACGTAAAAGAATGGAAAGAGGAAGAGGGATTTTCTTTTTTTTTACTTTTCTCTCTCATTCTCCGTGCTTGCCTTCTTTTCCTACAAATCACAAAAAAATGAAAAACAAAAAAAAAAAACTTTTCCCACACAATGAGGTTAGATCTTGGTTAGCTTACCCAGAAAGTCTACATTTTCAAGTTTTTTCACTGTTTCTTATTTGTCGTGATCGCACAAGGTGCACGGCAAAGAGCATACATAGCCGAGAAATCAAGAAAAAAAAAACTTTCCCTTACTGTTTTTGATTCGCCGCGATCGTCCAAGGTGCACAGCAAAGAGAATACGTAACCATGGAAGGCAATAGTCTGAGACTAAAACATTAAATATCTAATAATAAAACTGCTAAAATATAAGATATTTAAAAAAAAAATCGTCACTGTAACATTATACCTTCAGATTTGCCAAAATGGGTGTTTCTGGAACAAACGGAAACAATTTTTGATGAAACGAAAACTATTTCCCAATGGAAATGGCACTCTGGATGCAATGAAATAGCTCCCATAGGCCATAAATGCATATAAAATCTATAAATAGAAACCCTTTCAAAGTTTCAGCAACACCGGTTCTAGATCTTGATCAAAACCGAAAGCGTCTCTTCATAAATGCTCTGATACCATGTTTGGGTACACAAGGTACTCCAAAAATACCAAACACATTTAGCAACTGCTTCACACAAATAGATCACATATCAACACACCGATGTTTGTCACATGGTTAAAACCCTCAAGAGGGAAACAGTCCATGTCCCAAGCCAAATAGATACTTGGAGTAATTTATTATGCAAAAGAAAGAAAGTTACATGAGCTTCTCATAATTGATCAACTATCCAAGGACCCTCTATTCTCTTTAAATAGAGATCATAGACCAATCAGGAGTTAAGCCATGAATCAATGGTAGGTATGATCTAAGAGAAGTTGAACCGTCAGATCACTCTATGTATAGAACATATCATGACCATCGGATTAGAATATTTACAAATGCATACTAATGCATACTAAAGAAACACACTTTACCTAATGGATATATTACACAAGTTGATCTTAACTAACTCCTAAGTGTCTAAATATCCTAACACTCTAGTGCTGGACCTTGCTCAACATGAAACTTAATATAACCCTAAATTTACAGAGAATCATACTTGATTTGAAGCAACATTTATTTTGTTGTGACATGTCATCCATAGTACGGGTTATATAGATTACTTTCCTTACTCCTTTGCATCCTTGAAGACATACCTTTTGCAGATATAAACTGGTAAAACTGAGCTAAAATCTACCTCCTAATATAGACTCAGATCTGTTGCAAAAGTGTTGAAACAACCAATAAAATATAAGAAATTCTCTAGAATTTTCATGCTTATCATCATGAAGAAAAATTAGTGAATCCACCTAGAAGAACAAAATAACAACCATTGATATTAAGATATGTACCATTGGAAATGATTTCTCAAAAAGCACATGCAATCTTAGGGGTATCATGCAACTTAAGATTTCTGCCTCATTTTAAATGTGGTTAGCCTATTTTACCAAAGTTGGAGGCTGTTGAATTGATAAAAGATCAAGTGGATGGGTTTAGATCCACTAGTAGCACCAAGCACTAGCACTGATTTCGCTTGAGGATTCAAGTAAAGGCTAGATGAGGATGCATATGGGGCTACTAATGATGAGGATCCCATTATAGGGTAGAATTCTGTTGATGTTAGTTCTTTGTTGTAGATGTTATTTGGATATTGGAGGAAATTTAGGACCTTGATTTTTACACATTTTGTTTCAAATATGTATCGAACTTGTGTGATTTTATTATATTCACCCTTATATGATCATGATATATACATAAGAAAACTTTGTGTATTTGGTGTCTAATGGTTTGGATATATACATATATATGGAGGAAGAACTTGAGTGGTTATGTAAGGATCATGGGTATTAAGGATAACTTACAACTGTAAAGGGGGAGGAGGAATTATTCATACCTCCAAACAACAAGTGTGAATCCTTCATATTTCCAAACAAGTTCATGTCTATATACCGCAAGAGCTTTGAAGGTTTGCATTGCATTTTCAAAAAATCCACTTACTTCAATTAGCCGAGAAGATGAAAACACATGTTATCACTTATCAGCCACTTTGAGTACACATGATACACATAAATATTCCATCGATAAAATAAATGGCATAAATCAATCTGAGATTAGTAATGCTTCCATGAATTCAACATTTGATGCAACTATAACAAAATCATATAATGTCAACACAGTTAGTCATATATAGTTAGTTTAATTTCTATTTGATGTTCCCTTGTGTACAATAGAAACCATGATTTGCATATTGTTCTAATAGAAAGACTTAAGAAATGGTACCCTAACTGTAAGAAATTTCTCTTTCAAATGTCCACAAAAGTGACACATATGCACTTTGTTACCCCTCATTACATGTTTCAATTTTAGGGTCTGCCCAGTAAAATAGGGATTAGAATGCCTACTTCATTTTCACTGGATCTATGAGTTTAAACTTTAAAGAGCATACAAATGCCAAAATTTTTGTGTTCATCGTCACATATCAAAGCAAAGATTCATTTCGTTTTATGGATAAGAGATCAATACTGGAAATCTAAGAGTATGCACATGTTTTAATTGAAGCACCTAAAATAGATTATTGTAAAAGACCCTCCCATCGTAGGATGGAAAAAATTTGACCTGAAGGCGTGGAAAAAGTATCCTAATATTAACAATCTGTGGGCATATTTCATTATCAAGAACTGATGTTGGATTGCACTTCTGTATATCACTCTGAACAAGGTGGTTTTCTTTCTTCTATGGGATATAGGATCATATTTCATAGTTGAAATACCTTTCTAGTATAAAATGTTTGATATGCACTGATGAGATTTGGTAGCTTTTAAAGTAGCACAAGAGTAAAGGCTAGACCTATAAGATCAATTGTGAGATCTGTAAGCAGAGAAATCCTAGTTGAAGCATCTGTCATAACATTACTTGCACAATAGAAACCCAAAAAGGGAAGTTTACTTATGTCAAGGGAACTCAATTTATAATATAAAAATTAATTATATCCATGCTATTTCTCATAACTAGTATCCCTAGGGATTTTTATAACTTAGTCATATCTATCCACCTGCTTCTTTTGTTGATAAGGTTGATTATGGAGTAGCTTCAATGACTTTCTATCATTTTTCTTGTAAATGTGCACATGAATCCATCATTATATGGTGTTTCTTTGTTGCCAAAAACAAAAGGACTCTTGAACCAAAGACTTGGTTGTTTACTCTTTTTCCTTATCACCACGACCACTAGGATCTAATTCCTTGGTGGAATTGAGCGAATATTGTAGCTACAAATCCACTTTATTAATCTAACAGGAATTGGATGTATCATTTCAAACTATGGAGGTGGGGAGAAATATTTGGCCTTGAAACGTGATGTTAGTCTTTGTTCTAGGTACATTCACTTTCTCTGATCTGCATATTACAATGTTTGATCAAACTCACATATTAACCATACAATGCATATTACAATTGTTGATCGAAGTCTAACATTAACCATTCATTGACCATGTTGAAGGTTATTTAATATGCATCAAATATACACTAATTATAATTTCTAGAACAAATTTGATGCAACATATTGTAAACCTTAAATTTTGATTTTGGTGTGTTTTTCTTCTAAAAAATGTATTGTTTGTATTATTTGCAAAACAATTTATCAATCCACGGTTACACTAGTTTATCAATCCATAGGTATAGGCTAAAATAATTTGTCAATCTACAGGTGTAGGCTAGGATTAGTTGTTTCCACAATTTATCAATCCACGGGGTGGAAATTCTAGATTGTCCCAGTTGAAAATATTGGGAAAGTACTCATATGGAAAGAATAACTAATATAATAGCAAACTATGTCAGAGAACACTGGTCAATATGAGATTAAAATCATTCCAATTCAAGCTAAACTACTGACAATTGACTCACAGAATTGTTGAAAACATAAGAATCCTAAAAATATAATGTGTCTAATTGGTACTCAATGAATACCCATACAAGAATTCCTTTTTGAACTTAAAGTGGAATGTAAAGACATATTTTTCAATTACCTCACTTGCTTTTACTAGACTTTCATTTATTCTTCCTGAATATTTCCCTGTTGAACCTTTTCAAAATTTTGGATGCTTTGTAGAGTTTTCCTCGGATCTTTTCAAACCATTTATAGTGGTATGAGAACCTTCAAGCTGAACTGTAACTGATGATTCTCCTTCTATGTTGCTAGCGTGTTCACCTTAAATGGGGTAGATAGAAACCCTTTCTCTGGGTGGAGAAGAATGTGTAAGATCAGTTTATAAGTTTGATTCCTTGTACTGTTGGATAGAGAAACCCTTGGACCCTAAATTTCAGTTGCCAAAATTGCAGCGTTATGTTCATTTGGTTCATGGTTTTGAAATTTGATGGTACTGAGTGAGGTACTACAACAGGCATCACTAATTATCAATGAACTTGTGGAGCTTAACTTAAAGGGAACCAAATATAGGAAGGGAGAACTTGTCCCAGCAATTCGAGAACTAGAGATAGTGATATGAAAACTTCTAGAACAACCATTGACGATAGGATGACAAGCTTCATCCTGCCCCGCAACTGATGAGTCTCCTTGATGCTAGTGCGTTTTCCCAAAATGGGGAAAATAGAAACCCATTCTCTGTGTGGAGAGAAATGTAGACTATCAATTCCAAAAGTTCTCTTCCCTTTGCTGTTGGAAAAAAAAATTACTTGCGCCTTGAATTTTAGATGCCAAAATTGTAGCATTAGATTCATTTGGCTCGTGGCTTTTAAATTTGATGGTCGAGCTTGAGTTAAGGGATTTTGAATTGTTTAGACAGGGACAACTAGTCCCAGAAATTCTAGAACTAGAGACATTGCTAGCAACAAAACTTGTGGAACTTGGAAGATTCAGACAAGAAATATCACTTAGAGAATCCATCATAGAAGTTTTAGGACTAGATCATTGAATATCAAATATATTATGATGTCTAGTTTGATGTTCTTAATCAATGGCACTAAGCATATTTTTTATTGTAGTTTTATTGTATTGACTACTTCATAAAGTAAAACTTTGATTGTGTATTCAATTTAATTATTCTCCTTTTTTAGGCTTGCTTTCAGGATCTAAGGATCCCCATTACACATGCAAATATGGCCAGGAAAAGGATCCATATCCATATCTAGAAAAGATCTGCCCTAGAGACATATTTGACACTGTATCTTGCAGAAAAGGTTAAATTTAGAAGAAAAAGTTCAAGAAAAAAAAAATCCTCATAAATATAAAAAACAAATGGCAGGATTCATAGTACATACTCAGAAATACCAAGACAAGGTGACATCTTACACTGGAGGTAGAGGGATCTAATGTTTCATGTGTTCATTAATTTAATTTTGAAACCTTCAGTGTTCAAACCTGATTCATATATCCTATGGTTAGCAATCATCTTAATGGTATGAACTATGTTTTTCATGCCAGTAATCAATTCTAATACCTGACTTGCAAATTCATACCCAGCTATATGACATGCAGATCTTATCTATATTTTACATGCCCAAAATCTGATTCAGAGGTATGATCTGTATTTTTATTGTCCTTGCAAATTTCATCCTTCGGATCTTTTCTGGTGTTCTCATGCCCATCCAGTTGATATAGATGCATGCTCTGCATTTATAAATTCCAATTATTAGATTCTAAGCTCTGTTATGTTTTCTGCATCTCTTACAGAGGTTTAATTTGTGACCAGGAGGCTATTACAAATATGTAATTTGTGTTTTCTAATGCCCGAGACACTGATACAAAGGTTTGACTCGTGTTTTAGGAGAGTTAATATAGAAGCATGTTCTGCATTTATATGTGCACATTTAGAATTTACCAGGAACATGTTGGGTACAACCAGGACATCCATGTCCCCAATGAAGTCCCCAGCTAATTGGAACATTCCCTAGGCATCCCCACTCCCCACATCCTTGAAACAACAAAATAGTCAGTACAAGAGGTTTTTTTTTGGGGGGGGGGATGCATCACCATGCATCATGGATGAAAACAAATACAAATATGTCCTAACTCAGTATGATTGCTGCAATTGAAATCGCTATAATGAAATAATGCTTGATGGAGAAGTTTCAACATTCAACAAGCCACAAATTAAACTTTAAGGTCTAAGATATCTATGCAATTAACTGTTATTTATGACTTTCAATATTCAGAAATTACAACAATTTTTCAAGGCATAGTTGAAAGTAAACAATAAGTGGATCAAGAGTTCAATCCTCCATTGATGTTCTTGAAATACCTTAATACGTTTGAGGTCAGAAACCATTATTCCTTGATCAGGGTCTTCTCTAAGCTTTAAATGGCCTGATGATTTTTCAAGTAAGTCATATATAACCTACAGACAAAATAACAAATCCATTTCAAAGATAAATAGTAACTTGTAGCAGTATAACTTACAATAACCAACACTAGATTGGTAGCTATATATTGAAATTAGTTGTTCTTTCATATACGTCATTATATGCTTCAAGGTAGGAGCAAGTGACTTCGAAGTAATGAACACCTTCTTCCTTTTCAATGACATCAAGAATTGTTCACAGACTCAAGACTGTAGTAGAGATTTGGCCCTTACTACATGCAGAAACGACTACCTTCCATCTATAGGACAGAAGGATAGGGTCTCTGTGGATGGAAGAGAAACATGCAGGAAAGTGTTAGTGAACCAAGCAAAACATGCAGTAAATGATTAGAAAAATAAACTGCAACAAGTAATCAATGGAGAACTTGCAATATACTGTTAGAAATAAACTACACATACATATAAGCTGCAAATATCATTATACCTAAGCTCTCTTAATGGAAGATGGGACATCATGCCCTAGCTCAAGAAGTAGCCTCTCCTTACTGGTTTGAATGGTGTGGAGCTAAGCTCAACACACATGGGATGTGGCTAATGGAGAAAATGGGAGAGAGGGATGAATGGCTTGAGAGAGTTGGCTCCTCAAGGTACTCACACAGGTAGAGTAACGATAGGTAGGAAATGAATGTTTTGAGAGTGATCCCCACCCTTGTATTTATAGATTTTTTCCAAGTTTTAGGGTTTTTATCCCTTAGCCAAGGCTTTAGCCCCTTTTTTGGACTTTAAGCCCTTTTCAGTCATTATTTAGCTCCTTTAGGGTTTTCAAGCTCCTTTTAGGGTTTTTAGCCCCCTTTTGGAGGTTTTAGCCCCTTTGAGAACTATTTAGGCTCTTTTATGGGTTTTAAGCCCTTTTTGGTGTTTTTGAGCTTTTACAAGGGTCTGAGGTTCAATGAGGGTAATGAAATAGATGTATTTGTGTGGTGTAGGTCATGTAGAGCTAATTGGGGGATTTTTTGGGTAAACAGAATGTCCCCTGATGTGTGAGGGAAGGAGCTCATTGTATGACCGATGGACATCATAGGATTTTCTGGGGAGAGGTGGTGCTTCCTAGGCTGGGACATGGTGGCTTTTGGTTTTTGTATTAATATGCTTCCCATCAATGGGTGAGATACAAATAGTGTGTGACATGTCTATGGATGAGGCAAGAATACCCATGCTCATAACGATGTCAAAATAATAATGTGATATAAGCTCCAAAATGCAAGAGCCGATCATGTACAACTGTTGTTACATAGTGGTTGCCTCAATAAGAGGCTGAATACAATATTGACCTGAAGAACTGCTATATTGGACCCATGGAATTCTCATGGAATGTTATATCTTCATGACTGATGGTCTACTAGATCTGGAATGGTACATAGCTATAGGGACTTACTGATGGAGAGTCAAAGTCTCTATGGTACAATGTGTTGCATCAATCATGAATCTATACCGAAGCACTATTCAAGGGCTTATGAACACTGTCTCCAACGCAACCTGGAAATCACAAGCGACATGAACCTGTTTGGGTCCCTTAATGGACTCATCAATGTGCTAGAGTCGGGTGGCATTAGGGGTCTTTAACCAAATACTATACAGACCAATACCCTGTATGAATCTCAACGGTGCGATGATGTAGCTGGAGTCGAGCACGTGAGACACAACCATCCCGAGAGGAACTAAGGAATCCTCTCAAGTGGTCTGAGGAACTCATCAATGAGGTTAATGAAACTAGGATACAGGGACCTCTGAGTCTATCCTCTAGAATATATGTGTTTTCGTTGACAGAGGGAGACCTGCAACTGACCAAGGCCACATTGTTTCCTTGACCAAAAGCACAAGGGGGATAACAAAAGGTATGAGACAATATGGAGACTGACACACTGAAATCGGGAATAGGGGTAGGGAATCACAGGGGACTCAAACTTCCTTTGTTCAGAGTATGACGGCAGGGCGAACTAGGAAGCAATGGAAACTGACACATGGGAAAGGGATCATAGCTGTAATATTGGGGATGGAATTGCAGATGGTAAATACTTGGGGGAGGTAGAAACTTTTGGTATTGATGGGATCCAAGGAAGACACATCACAGAATACTTTGAACAAAGGAAACCCAAAGTGGGAATGCTACTGAGCTGTAACATGTGAGGTGGTGTTTAGAGACACCATTGTGGTACAATCTCGTGGATTTTTGGCGAGCCCAAGAAAGTAAATTCTTGATGGTGCTTTCAATTTTAGAGATTCTAAAAGCATGAAGAAGACTCCAATGGGGTCTCGATTTCATTGATAGTATTCTATGCCTAAAAAAGGTTAAAAGTGTGCACAAGAGAGCTTGCCCATCCTTTGAGGGGGATGGCAGACTTCTTTACCATTGGTAGTCCAATGAGGCCAGAAAAGGATAAACCTATACTGACTGGACGGTCATTCAGATAATTTTATGAGCATGAACGAGATCAAGTTTGCTCGGTAGTATTTTATTAATGAGAAGGTTGGAAAAGAGCTTAAAGAAAACCCATGGTGAGTGTTTTCGTAAAATTCGGCCCCTCTTCCTGAGAAAGCATAAAACGATGTAGAGGGGAACGGTCTTGGCTTGAATGTGCCAAGGTGGTCCTTTTCATATGGTAGTCTACAAGGTTCACAAAAGGGGATAAACGAAGCTATGTAGATGCCCTTTCTGTTACTTTAATGAGCGGGATAGGAAGAAAATGCACTTGGCAATCTTTTCATTCTGTTATGAGTCAGAAAAGAGCTTAAAAGAAACTCCAGTATGGTCAACCAATCGAGGGGGCACTGATGGTGCCCCCCTTTCGATACAATGGAAAATGGTCCAAAGGTCATCCGTGCAGTATGGATGGAGCAGGTGGCTCTTGAACATACCAATACATGCATGAGATGGATCGCATCAGAGGCATGTGAATTGGTGTGGCAGAGGCACGTAGACCGAGGTGGCTCTCGAACAAAGGTCAAGAGAGTTTTGTGTGACCGACCCATACCAACTTGGGGTGGACAGACTGGATGGTTATATGCTGAATAATAAAATGAGAGGGTGATATGATATTGCATGATGCATGTAGACATTTATGTGTCAAATGCATGCAATATGATGTGCTTTCCAGGAGATGGTCCAGAACCCCGCATAAGTTGTGGTAGGTGGATATGATGCAAGTATAAGTCTAGAGACTAGCATATGATGCAAGTACAGGTCTAGAGACATTTGAATAACAAAGTGGTACATAAATCGAGGTAACACTTGGGAAGTGGCCCCAAAACTTACTTACTGATCATGAGACTATGGTATCATTGAAAGATAGAGGACAAAATTTTGAACCCAGAGGTGTGAGGGGTGTCTCAAACAGACTCTGGGTGACTCTAACTAGCATCTAATGGTGCTTTGCCTAGTGCAATGATGCATAGGGAAAAACTATAGAAAATGGGGGCCTATGGGTATGGACCTAGCTCAACTTACAATGTGCAATTAACGTGGTGATGTTAAGCGTAAAATATCTTCAAGTAGAGCCCATTACAGGGGTTCTCCAAGAGTTGTCCATTAGAGTCAACAAGAATGTATGCCCCTTTTTCGAGGAAATGGTGGATGACATATGGGTCGTACCACATTGAATCGAACTTTCCTTTGCCCAACTTATCACTGGCTTGGTCATAAACTAGAACCATATAGCCTTCAATAAAGGTGTGAGGGTGTACATGTGAGTCATAATAGGATTTTGAATGTGTTTTTACTGCTTCAATGGCTTGGAGGGAAGCCCAACAGTATTGTATGATTTACTCAAGTTGGAGGAGTCATTCTTTCAAAGGCGAAGTGTCAGGAAGGAGTTATACCGCGAGGTGGAGTGATGGGATATGGAACTCTATAGGGAGTATTGATTCAACGCCGTGTACTAAATGGAAAGGGGTGAAACTAGTTGCAGTTTTTGCAGATGTGCGATAAGCCCATAGGGAAGAAAACAACATGTGGTGCCAGTTGGTTTTATGGTTTCCTACCATCCTTTGGAGCATTGTTTTCATGATTTTGTTGACTACTTCAACTTGGCCATTTCCCTGGGGGTAGTAGGATGATGAGTATTAGTGTTTGAATTTCAACATGCTTGAAATCTCAGTCCAAAAAACATCTTCAAAGTGCTTACCATGGTCTAAGACCAACTGTTTGGGAACACCAAATCGAGAAATGACATGGTTAAATAAGAAACATGCTACCATTTCACTTTTGCAATTGAACATGGGCATGGCCTCAGCCCACATAGTGAATTAATAAACTACCACAATTATATATTTATGACCGTTGGCTGAGGTAGGGTTGATTTTCATGAATTCGATTACCCATTTGTAGAAGGGGCCAACTATGACTACGAGGTGCAATGGTCCAGGGGTGGTTCTTGCCTTTGGGGTAAAGAGCTGACAGCTGCAACAGTGTTTAACTGCCTCTATGCAATCAGCAAAGATGGAAGGCCAAAAGTAGCCAACATGTAGAATATTCTGGGTGGTTCCCACACCTGAAAGGTGGCCACCATGGGCTCCATTATGAAAATCATTAAGGAATTTCTTGGCCTTGTCATGGGTGAGGCAATGACGTAAGATGGTATCAATGCCTCGACAATATAAAATATCTCCAATTAGAAGATAGCGAGCTGCTTGATGTCGGATGCGTCGCCTATCTTCACGGTTTAAGTGGGCTGCAAACTTCTCTGTGCATAAATATAGAAGGATGCCCCTATACCATGGGTCTTCCGTGGATACGACGAATAGGAAATCATCGGGGAGGTCATCCTTGGGTGGTGGTGACGTGGTTAATGGGGGAATATCTATCACGAGCGTGGCTAGTGCTAGTGCCTTTGTGCCTATTGTGGAAAGAAACTCCAAGTCAAATTCTTGGAGGATGACTACCCACTTGGACACACGTCCTTGTAGTAGGCGACAGCTTAAGATGTACCGCATTGCGTTGCAATCAACCACTACTCAGGTATGGTTTGAAATGATGTAGTGGTGCAACTTTTGGGCCAAGAAAACAACGACAAGGGCCAATTTCTCCTTGGGTGAATATCACAGTGGGGGACCTGTCAACTTCTGGATAACGTAATAAATCATGTGCTCCTGACAAGCATCGTCTTCCTGGAATAAGAATTCAGCAATGGAATTTTTCGAGGCCGACACATAAAGAATGAAGTCTCAGGTGAATTCTAGTGTCAACAGTAATGTTGCAGAAGCCATGGCTTGTTTGAGTGCATCAAATGATTCCTATGCTCGTTGATCCCAAACAAAGGGGATTTTGGTGAGGAGAAGGAATACGAATCCGTGGGAAGGAAGTTGTCCTTGCCTTGGAGACTTTGCAGTTGGTGCAGAGTTTGTGGTATAGGGATATCAAGGATAGCTTGAAATTTGAGAGGTTCAACCATTATCCCTTTGTGGGATACGATGAACCCGAGCAGACAACCTGATGGGACACAAAAAATGCACTTTAGGGGATTCAATGGAATTTTGTACTTGAGGCATCGTAAAAATACTTGCCGCAAGTCATCTATGTGTTGTGCTCATCTCCATGATCGAATGGTAAGGTCATATAGGTAGACCAATATGATGTGGATGAGGTCATGGAAACAATAGTGGAGATAAGAGGGTTTGTAGAACTGTACATCATGTAGATGGACATGGTGTCTACATGATGTCCATGAATAAAATCCTTTGCTTCAACGGAAAACGGGTCAGACTACGACACAAGTTCTCCAGGGAGAATGAAGGAGTAATGGTGCATGTCCTCCCAAGGGTATTCCAGAGTGGTTAAGGCTTCAAGTATATCCTCATCATTGCAAAAGCAACGATGAGACAGATCTGAAGGACCATCGGTGATAGCGGAGATAAGAGGGTTTGTAGAACTAGACATCATGTAGATGGACATGGTGTCTACATGATTTCCAGTGGGGGGTGGACTTCTTCGATTAGATTGATCTCAGATTCAAGGGCATGTTGTCAAAGGTTGGCTAGGGCCATTCAAAATTCAGGAAAACCTTGGCAATGGTGAGAATAATGTCCATATAATCCGCAAAGGGTGCATGCATGGTTCATTCTCAACGACTTGTTCTGCACTATTGTCCTGCTCAGGAGTTCAACCATAGGGATGTTTTTTGTTGTATCCATGGCATCCAAATGTGTGCGGAGCAAGGAAATCTCAGGGCAGTTTTTAGTTGCATGACCCTGGTCATCGCACGTGTTGCATGGAAATATCTGTCAGGGTTTAGTTGTTGATTTTGCATTTTTTCCCCTGGCCCTTTTTGGATGGGGCATAGTAGGTGTAGGTGTAGTGGTTGGATTTTGTGGGCTAGGTGGGGGATGCAATTCGACTGTAATGGTTTGAATAGGGGTTAACATGACTTGGGGCATCAAAGGTTGGGCCGGTGGATCGAGGTACCATCCGGGAATTCCCACTGTAAAGTTGGGTAAGTTTAAGGTAACCATTACTGGCTTACTCATGATGCCATGTGGAGGAATTAGGAAGGGAATTGTGTGTACTGGGGAGGAGCCCAAGTAACACCCTGGTGATTTCATTTGGGGATTTAGTTGTGGTGGTGGCTAGGGTTGATACTACGCCTATGGATGCGGTTGATTTTGTGGCTACAGATGATGTTGCAGCTACGATTGATGTTTAAGTGTAGCAGTGCTAGATGAGAGCATGCACAAATCCACAGTCTCTTTTGGTGTCAGTGGTGGTTACACGAAGGGAAAGGAATTCATCATGGAGGTGTTGAAAAACAACCCAGGTCCCACATTCAATAATGAGGGAGTGGATTTGTCGTCAAAGTTAGTGGACCGTAGGGATAACGTTGGCTGGTGTTGTTATCCCTGTTGAAATATTGTAACTTCAAAGAATATTCTATATGTATCTATTTGTGGTCCTCGATGATCCTACCGGGAGAACCACTTGTATTACTTTGCACCTCTATGCTCCTAATCAAAAGAACTAATAAGAGTCATGAGGCAGTCCCCTCTAATTGTAAAGGTGGGTCATTAGCACCCCAGTGTGGTTACTTGAGACTACATGTGTAACTCGAGCCTACATGACAGATGAGTTAACTTAAGTGAATGGATGAATATAAATAGAGGTGTAGTGCTCCTCATTTGGAACACACACTCTCACTTGTGTAGCACACTAGTGAAGGAGAGAAGTAGATGGACAAGGAGGAGGATCAGGCTTTGATCTCCTTGTTGGTTTTACCTTTTATCTTTTGGGGGCATCTATATTGAGGAAGATTTTGCTGGGTTTTTCCATTTAGGGTTTTCCCAGGATAAATCTTTGTGTTCCTTTTGTATGGTTGTGCTTGTCTATCTTTTAGTGATCCTGTTTATATGCTTTTG
The DNA here is from genome assembly GCA_001517045.1 of Pseudotsuga menziesii. NCBI lineage: Eukaryota > Viridiplantae > Streptophyta > Pinopsida > Pinales > Pinaceae > Pseudotsuga > Pseudotsuga menziesii. The sequence goes on along the minus strand of LPNX011177958.1, from coordinate 279,562 downwards.
TTATGAAAAATGAAAGGATATACTGATTTCTTAGCTAAGCATATGAAAATTTAACATGGTATCAGACCCAACCTAAAAGAAGACATTGTGCAGCTAAAAAATCTAGGGCTTCTTAATTTTTGGGTCTCTATCCACAATCTATCAGCAAAATAAGGCTAGACTGACTCTCCATTGAAGGGCGCATCTTTCTGTCGAAGCAGAATTCGATTCTGAGCATTTTCAGTTTTGGTGCAGAAAATTAGGGCTTTCTACAGAAGAGGAATTTTTGAGTGAGCCTAGCATAGGATTTTTATCCTCATAAAAATCGAATTTTAGAGACCTTTATCAAAAAATTTGGTTGGGTGAAACTCCGGGAAAGTCAAACCCTAGTTTGACCCCAAGCTAGAAAAACCCTAAATACTAAAAATGCTAAGTTTTGGTATATTTTCTATATCCTGAGATGGGACAAGGATCAGGAGCTGAACATTTCATATACTGAATATAAAATAACTATGTACATGCTGTCCAAAATTCAGCCTCATATTCTCTATATTCCGGGAGATATTATCCCTCCAAGTTAGGGTTCCAGCCTCTTCCTGAATTCATCCCTAAACAGGACATCTACGCATAATTAATGTAGCTTGGGATACAAATATCCAAATGGAATTATTGAAGATGTTCCATAAAAATAACAGACTGTAATTCCTGTGTTCTGAATTTCAGAACCAGAAGATGAAACAGTGACATGTGGCAGGCTGTACAACTTCGCCGTTCTAAACAGTCCTGTAACAGGTCATGTTGGGAAAAGGATCATAAATCCAAATTGGTGAAACAAATTGGGATGAAACCTATGGTTTTGGATCAGGGACATGTGATTTTACCTCAGTGAGAAATTTCAGACACATAGGAGTGACAATTTCAGAGATATCACAGAAACAGTTACAGGAATTTCTACAGAAGAAATTGGAAAACTAGGGCTTCCTGTTCTGGGAGCTTCCCTCTACTGTTTTCAGAAAAGGAGTACATTGGACAGATCCATTTGAAGAGATATATCTTTCTATCCAATAATATCTGAAAGATTCCAAGTTTTGAAAATTAGGTTTTCTCTGACAAACCCTAGATCAGCCAGCTCCGGAAGCAAGACATACACCTCAAATCGGTAAGATCTAATCTTTTGCTATTTGCATTTGAGGTTCTCATTTCAAAGTGACATACACCTTGAATGACCTCCCAGGATCATGGGATTCATTCATGTGAAGAACGTATGCCAGAAGGAAGTGATTACTTTCAGCTCGACTCATAAGAAGAGAAGAAGAATATGGGAGCAATTGAATATCAAGCTCTCACCATTCAAAGAAGATCCCTCATGTGATGAATATGAAGAACTCAAGAACCTCTTATTCATATTATCATTTGGATAAGAAATGATGATTTCATGAATGGAGAAGATGATAAAGTAGAATGATCAAGATGGAGTCTATCCATGAAACAAATAAAATATAAGTATTCAATTGTCATTTCATGATATTGTTTTTGTTATACATTTGATTATATTTAGTTGATGTGTTATGCATGATAGATTGTTTGCATTAATGATTGTATACTACTAATATTCATGTGATGGGTAAGTAGCTCATGGTGCTATACAACTCTCCATTGCTACTTATTTATAATGAAGCCTCCTTGCTGACATATTGGATTAGTGCACAATCTCAATAATGTCATGATAGAAATGGAAGGCATCTAGAAATTTTCTATGAGATATGGATGAATGTTGTATTGGCTAAACAGTTGCATGATGCATAAGAATTTGTCGTTATGCATATGTTTTATGAAATAGTTCTAACCATGCAACTGGTGCATTTGAATTGTAGGAAAGATCCTGTACAACCTCCTACAAGAAGGATGAGACTTGTTTCGAAGAACAAGTGATGACAATTCAAGATTCACTCCAATAAAATCTGAAGCTCCCAGGGTCAGAGACACCATTATGGAATAAAAAGCTTCAAAGAGTAGTATATCCACCTCGAAGGATAAATACCACCATGGGTACAAGAGATAACTCAAGATGAAGAAAAGAATGCTATGAAAGAAGCTATGATCAAAGAATAATAGTTGATCATCGGGAATGATGTATATGATATGATTTCGAGACATAAAGGGAAGTACGTAGTATCCTCCATATGGATCTACAAGAACAAGTGTACAAAGCAAGGTTCGTGACTTGCCTCAGAAAGAATAGACTATGACATGACATACTCTATTGACCAGTATATCAAGCATAGAACCACCTGTACAGAATAAAGAGGGAAGATGATACTCCACTTCAAGGGGAGTGACTACTGAAGATATCTGAGTTCGACATGGTACGACATGATGGATAGCTTCATGATGGATTGATACTTTACCAAGAGTAAAGTGGGTTCCAACCTTCAAGGTTGAATGCAGAAGACTAGGATATGTTGATGACCTGACAAGATGAACTCATGGAAGATGTTATGATGAAAGAATACTAGAATGATGTTTGGGATATAGTACTCAAACTAGAAAGAAAGAATGTGGTATCTTCCAAATGGATTTGCAAGATAAAATATGTTGCTAATAGAAGTATGGAAAGACTTGTGGCTAGAGGTTTCTATCAGAAAGAGGGAATTAATTCTAAAGAGACACTTACTCCAGGAAGTAAGGAACACTTCCTTCAGAACTATTATGGTAGTTTCATCCATGATGAAGTAAATACAAGCCTTCCTTAATGGAATGATTGAGGAATATTTTTACATCGAATAGTCACAAGGATTTGAAGTTGAAGATAGATGGACTCTTATATGCAAGTTGAAGAAGGCCCTCTATGGCCTGAAGCAAGCTCCTAGAGCTTGGTAGGGAAGAATAGATAGTCTCCTGATGAGCATGGGCTTTTCCAAGAGTAAAGTTGATCCTAACCTTTACTACAAGGTTGTAGAAGATGAACCTGTCATCCTGTTATTATATGTGGATGACTTATTCTTGACATGAAATGAGAAACAGATCATGGAAATCAAGAAGAAACTAGCAGAAGAATTTGAGATGAAATACCTTGGGTTAATGCATTATTTCCTAGGTCTGGAAGTATGGAAAAGTTTAGAAGGAATATTTCTCAACCAGGGAAAGTATGCGGTAGAGATATTGAAGAGATTCAATATGTTGGAATGCAAAGCCATGGCCACACCCATGGACTCTAACCTGAAGCTGTTAGTTGATGACTCATCAGAGTTAGTGGATGCAACTCATTACAGATAGATCATTGGGTCATTGATGTACTTAACAAATACTAGACCAGAATTTTGTTTTACTATGAACACCTTAAGTCAATATCTTGTTCAAAGACAGGTTCACCCAGTAGCTGCAAAACATGTGATGAGATATCTAAAAGGGACTATAGAACTTGGTCTATACTATGATGTTAGCCATGACTACAGATTGTATGGCTATACAGATGCAGATTGGGCTGGAAGTATCTCAGACAGGAAAAGCACATCAGGTAGATGCCTTTGTTTGGGGTATGCTATGAGTTCATGGTTTAGCAGGAAACAGTCTAGTGTTTCTCTTAGAATGAAAATACATAGCAGATTGCTCTACTAAGTTGTGAAGCCATATGGCTTCGGAAGCTAATATCAGGTATCCTTGACCTGAATATGGATACTACATTGATTCTATGTGATAACGAGAGTTGTGATAACAGAGAACCCCGTGTTCCATCATAACACATAGAAATCCGATATTTCTACATACAAGATAAATATGTAGATGATGATGTTTCAGTATTCCCATACTGAAGATATAGATGATGTTTCAATATTTACATACTGTAGATGCAGATGATGGTGATTCCATATTTCTATACTGAATATAGAGGTGATGATGCTTTCAGTATTTCTATACTGAAGATATAGATGATGATGCTTTCAATATTCACATACTCGAGATACATATGGTGATAGTTCAGTATTCACATACTGAAGATGTAGATGAAGATGGTTTAGATGATGATGCACTGACAAATCCTCTATCTCGGGTAAAGTTCAAACACTTTTGGGACAAGCTTGGTGTGGTTCGGAAACAACTTCCCTGAAAGGGGTAGTAGTGATGCTGCAGTGGGATTGTGTCATCCTTGGGCACTTTCCCTAAAGTGATCCAGAGACCCCGGGTCTTTGAGAATGAAGAGGGATTGTATCATCCTGGGACATATGTCCAGAAGTGATCTGGAGACCTTGGTCTTCAAGAATGAAGAGGGATTGTATCATCCCAGGACATATGTCCAGAAGTGATCTGGTGACTTCAGTAATCGAGAATGTAGCAGGATTGTATCATCCTTGAACTTCAGTTCAGAACGGATCCGATGTAACTTCAGTCATCGAGAATGTGGAAATATTGTATCATCCTTGAACTTCAGTTCAGAACAGATTCGATGTAACTTCGGTCATCGAGAATGTGGCAGGATTTTATCATCCTTGAACTTCGGTTCAGAATGGATCCGGTGTAACTTCGGTCATCAAGAATGTGGTAGGATTGTATCATCCTTGAACTTCGGTTCAGAACAGATCCGGTGTAACTTCAGTCATCGAGAATGTGGCAGGATTGTATCATCCTTGAACTTTGGTTCAAAATGGATCCGGTGTAACTTCGGTCATCGAGAATGTGGCTGGATTGTATCATCCTTGAACTTCGGTTCAGAATGGATCTGGTGTAACTTTGGTCACCGAGAATGTGGCAGGATTGTATCATCCTTGAACTTCGGTTCAGAATGGATCCGGTGTAACTTCGGTCATCAAGAATGTGGCAGGATTGTATCATCCTTGAACTTCAGTTTAGAATAGATATGGTGTAAATTCGGTCATCGAGAATGTGGCAGGATTGTATCATCCTTGAACTTCAGTTCAGAACGGATCTGGTGTAACTTCAGTCATCGATAATGTGGTAGGATTGTATCATCCTTGAACTTCGGTTCAGAATGGGTCCGGTGTACTTCGGTCATCGAGAATGTGGTAGGATTGTATCATCCTTGAACTTCGGTTCAGAATGAATCCAGTGTAACTTCGGTCATCGAGAATGTGGTAGGATTGTATCAACCTTGAACTTCGGTTCAAAATGGATCCGATGAACTTCAATCATCAAGAAGGTGGTAGGATTGTATCATCCTTGAACCTTAGTTCAGAATGTATCCGATGACCTTGGTTGTCGAGAATGTGATAGGATTGCATCATCCTTGGACTTTAAGTCCAAAAGAGATCCAAAGACTTCTTTGTCTTTGTACTGTGGGCTGCTACTGATGATGATGATGTTCTCTGATCGAAAGATCAGAAGTTGCTGCTGATGATGATGTTCTCTGATTAAAAGATCGGAATATGATGATGATGTTGTTGCTGATGATGATGATGTTCTCTGATCGAAAGATCAAAATATGATGATGATGATGTTTCTCTGATCGAAAGATCAGAAGTTGCTGATGATGATGTTCTCTAATTGAAATATTAGAATATGATGATGTTGTTGTTGCTGACGATGATGATGTTCTTTAATCAAAAGATTAGAATATGATGATGATGATGATTCTCTGATCGAAAGATCAGAAGTTGTTGATGATGATGCTCTTTGATCGAAAGATTAGAATATGATGATGATGATGTTTTCTGATCGGAAGATCAGAAGTTGCTTATGATTATGATGTTGCTAATGATGATGATGTTTTATGATCGAAATATCAGAATGCGATGATGATAATGATGTTTCTGATTGAAAGATCAGAATGTGATGATGATGAGATCCTGATGATGATGATGCCGTATTATCAAAGTATGATGATGATGATATTTTGATGTTGATATTTTGATGATGATGATGTTGATGTTTTCATGATGATGTTTCTTATCGAAAGATCAGAGTATGATGATGATGTTGTTGCTGATCGAAAGGTCAAAGTGTTGAAGATGATGTTGCTAATCTAAAGTGTTGAAGATGATGTTGCTAATCGAAAGGTCAAAGTTCTGAAGATGATGTTGCTGATCGAAAGGTCAAAGTGTTGAAGATGATGTTGCTAATCGAAAGGTCAAAGTGCTGAAGATGATGTTGCTGATCGAAAGGTCAAAGTGGTGAAGATGTTGCTGATCGAAAGGTTAAAGTGTTGAAGATGTTGCTACTGATTGAAGAGTCAAGATGCTGAAGATGTTGCTGATCGAAGCGATCAAAGTACTGATGATGCTGAAGACTACATGATATTGAAAAGCTTCCAATGATTTATAGATGTGTCACCCTGATGATGTTGATGATGTCCTCTATCTCTCTCCTATTATTTTTGTTGTTGTTGTTGTTATAGAATACCCTTCTCGTTAAGGGGGAGTGTTGAAATATTGTAACTTCGAAGAATATTCTATATGTATTTCTTTGTGGTCCCCGATGATCCTACCAGGAGAACCACTTGTATTACTTTGTACCCCGATGCTCCTAATTGAAAGAACTAATAAGAGTCATGAGGCAGTCCCCTCTAATTGTAAAGGTGGGTCATTAGCACCCCAGTGTGGTTACTTGAGCCTACATGTGTAACTCGAGCCTACATGATTAACTCAAGCATACATGACAGATGAGTTAACTTAAGTGAACGGATGAATATAAATAGAGGTGTAGTGCTCCTCATTTGGAGCACACACTCTCACTTATGTAGCACACTAGTGAAGGAGAGAAGTAGCTGGAGAAGGAGGAGGATCAGGCTTTGATATCCTTGTTGGTTTTACCTTTTATCTTTTTGGGGCATCTATATTGAGGAAGATTTTGCTGATTTTTTCCCTTTAGGGTTTTCCTAGGATAAATCTTTATGTTCCTTTTGTATGGTTGTGCTTGTCTATCTTTCAGTGATCCTGTTTATATGATTTTGTTATGAAAAATGAAATGATATACTGATGTCTTAGCTAAGCATATGAAAATTTAACAATCCCTTGCGGATTGTGATAAGTTAATTGGTCAACTGTCACGATTTTCCCATCATGAGGGAACATGATGAGACAGAAAACAGTGGATGCTATGGCTCTCATGGCATACATATAAATTTTGGAGTGCATAATAAACTTGGGGGGGTGGGGGTGCCACAAATTCAGTTATCTATCCCGAATATTGTTGTGCCAACCAAGTAGGTGCATGGGCCTGCTACTGTGGTGTAGGTTGTGCATAGGAGGTTGTAGCTCTGGATTGAGACATCATTCTTGAATAGTCAAGAGCTTGGTTTGGGTAGAAAACACTAAGATTGTTTCTTGGGTGTGGTGGCATCGTAAGGTGGTGCTAGGTGGTGCTGTGATTGATGGGAGATGGAGCTTATGATGTCATCTGCAGCATGGGATGCCCCCAACACATCCTAGTAGGAGGTGCCTATATGGGGAGTGTATGAAATGATGGTGTAAAGGTATCCATACTGTTCATAAATGAAGTCAAACTACTAGGCCTTCAAGATTCCCTCTTCCTCTATTTGAGAATGTTTGGAGGAGACGTCCTTGTCTATGAGTGGCAGCAATGTTTTTAAAAACCATTCAAGGAAGATCCTATCATCAAGCTTGATCTTGCACAAGCTGCAACGTCACATCCACACATGGATGTGGTCGGCTATGTGGGTTGTAGTGTTTTGGCGATAAGATAGCAATATTTCCACCCGTTCATCATATCTGAGAAGGAGTTGGAAATACTACAGGAACATAAAGGCCAAGAAGTTGAACTCTGGGTACTTTGCTTGTGGTAGCTCAATGTACCACTTGGCTGCAGCACCTGTGAGGGTGCGTTGGAAAAGTATGAGTTTGATAGAGTCATATACAATGTTTTTTGATGAGAACCATAGGTGAAACATCATTATATGGTTTTTCGGGCACTCCCTGCCTTCCCTCCAAACTTAGGGATGTCTTTGGGGAGCTTAGTTGGCATGGGAGGCCAATAGGCTTGATGATAGATAGGGTCATTGGTTAACCTGGCTAATTTAGGAAATTTGAGGCATGCCATGAAAGGGAGGTTTGATCCAAGGTTGATGTACGAAGGACCATCAATGGTAGTGGGGTTTGTAGGAACATGATGTCCCTACATGGATGGGGGTACTTGTGGCATAGTTGTGGGTGGGCCATTGCCCCCAGGTATGGAAAGTGGGATAGTTTTACTGGAACGTACAAGTGGAGGCAACTGAGTTAGGACAATGTACATGGCAGTGCTAGGACCACCAGTAGGGGTGTTGGTGGTGGTGTGAGGTATGGACCTAGGTCCACTGCTAATCACCAGTATGGAAACTGGATCCAGGTTTACACCAGCCATGGGGCTAGATGGTGCAGTATGTAAGTCTGGATTAGATTGATAGGAGTCTGAGTCTGATTCAGAGGTTGTGTGGCCTTCTGTTGGTGTGTTGGATGGAAAAACTAACCTAGGCCAACTTACAGAAAGACAGCCCACACACTCAACTTAATGCAATCTTGTATATGTTTGGAGTGACTGTCTCTCATAGCATCAAGGCCCTGCTACCTGTATAGTGTGCTCCCAAACTAGAGAGTCTCTTTATATGTAGGTGATAATATTTAATTAACCAAATCTTCTAACAAATTAGAGAGATTCAACCTAATAACCAACTAATACTAAAAGAAAAACTATCTTCAGCTACGTACAAAAAAATAGTAGCTCCTAATCTTGTAATGACCTAGATGCAAGTTAACTATCCCAAACTGGGAGCTTGAATTAATACTCTGATAACAAGCTTTATTATAAAAAATTATCTATAATCCTACAATGTTATAAAATCCCACAATCAACAGAAATAGATCTAAATCAACTTACAATAAAACAACATCTTATCATAATTTAATTTGAACATGAAATAAAACTTGTAATCAAAATAGATTTAACACAGTATTGAAGCATGACAAGTACACTTAGTTACTAACATAGAGATGAAACAAAGTCATCTCACACAGTTAGTACTTCATATCACAATCTCATAATCAACTGAAAAAAAATCATGAAGAAATTCATTTACTCGTCCATATGACAACGGATCATTCACATTTCAACACTATGTCCTTCATTCAGAATCCATTAAGAGTGCTTTCACATATACTATAATGATACATATATATGAAAAGGAAATTCAACATAGGAGAAACAACATTAAGACGACATGAAATAACTGACAGACTTAGCTAATGTCTTCAGAATCTCTGTAAAATCTAGTAGTCCTCAGAAATAGTTCTAAAGGAACACAAACATAATAGAATAATATTAAAGTACTGTAATGTATTTGTTCTCCACAAGTTTTAGGACTCGAACCCCACTGACAGCAGTGTTTCTTGTTCCTTAGTTTACAAAACTAATGTACATAGAAAAAATCACAGAACGTTAAAGAAAAAGATCTTCTCCAGTTTTGATGAGCGCTACCCCCCCCCCCCAAAGAAATCTCTACTATTGTTTAAATACTTCAATACAAACCAACAGAAACTTAGAAGTGAACCAATTCCATGTTGGCCGCAACTGAAAAACATGTGCTCAAAGAACCTGCCAAATCTCTCAAATGGGTCATGTTTTTTAGGAGATTCCACACAATTCTAATAAAAGAGCCCGTTCTACAAAAAACCCAGATCTTGGATTTTCTTATTTCTTCTTTATTTTCCCGCAGTTTGCTACATAAAATCATCTCCTGAATAATGACGGGAATCAGACAATCTTCTCAAAACATTACGAAATACTTTCTATTCTGGTTGATGAGTCGATCTCTTTCTACTACGAATGCATAGTCAAAAAGAGCACAAATGTAGGATAGCATCCAACTTTATATCAACAGCTCCATTAACACCTGTAAATGTCAAAAAAATCTGTTAGCAATATGCAATGATGAACATATAGAAATGAATGAGATGTCTGGTGAATTTCTGGAATTAATACAGCTCAAACAGGTCTGCGCATCTCACAGATCCTACAGTATTTTTGAAAACAGCCAATGTTTAAGGGTAACTTGGCCCATTTGTGAAGTGGGTTTTCAATGGTTTTTCCATATTCAAAACGTTTTGTTCACAAATAGACCCCGAAATTTTCCTCTCTCAGCGGGTGTGCGATCCAGGTTTTATGATCTTTGACGGTTCTGTAGCTGCCTGTCATTTTTGTTTGATGATAAACCAATGGATTGAGAAATAAATTCTTTAGTCAGCCTTAATTCAATGTCCCTGAACTGTGCATTAACCCCATCAAACGATTATGTAAATGCCTTGGAAACTGGACACCAGAGCCATAGCAATGATTACATAAACTTTGAGGGTTTCCGAAAACCAAACTGAAACATACAGTTAATTTATCCACATTCCATGCATTTCCATCAACATTCTAGAATTGCCTATTTTATCAAAGCACTGTGAATTTCTCTGCAAGGTCATCATACTGCGAGTTGACAGATAAATGAGATTTGTAAGCATTTAACACACCATAATGATTCGTAGGAAAATCAAATGAGCGACCGCTTAAGTGTGGTGTTTGGCATGATGAAAATCGACAGATGGCAAGATTCAAGTGACATGAATATCAAAACCCTAATTTCAATCATAACCTTAATGCTGATAGATATTTCCATAATATTGTTATGACCCAAAAAAACTCATCGTTTCAAAGATGATAGAATAGTTACAAAGTCTCAATCCTTCATTCATCGAATAAAACCATAATAATGTAACCAACTAAGGATATAATTGATAAACCCAGGATCAAGGTTATTAAAAAAAATGTTTGGGAAATAATTTATAATGTAACCAAACCTATGTCAAAAACTCTAAAACTCATCTTAGACCCTCATGGCAAACATTAACACTAACTCATTTTAGAAATACAAATTTTGAAATAAGGATAAGTGTATAGTAATGTGTGGCATATGAAAATTATACTAAATACACTTTAAAACCTTATCACAAACAAGATAAGATAAATAATTCAGAAGTGATAAAGCTTTATTAGGTCTCCTATATGAACTAAATAGTAACAGTTATCACACCATGCATTAGCTTGTTTGAATTAATAATTATAAATTCATTTGATTTTCAACATGCATGAGTGATAAGTGGAAATGCAAATAGGAGCTACTAAATTCTGTAATTATAGTTTTCAAGATGATTAAAAGAAATGAGGGTTTAAGATCATGAGAAACAAATGCTGATCCTAATCCTTGTGAATCGATGAATCAATTAAACTTCTATCGCGAGTGCCCTATTGATGAGTGTTAGGGAACTCCTAGAGTATCCATGATGAGTGTTGATCCAGGTGAAAATATCAAACGTTGATCAAATATTACCTATTTGAAATTATTTGTGTTCAAAATGATTTGAAGGGTGTTGCTTGCCAACAATTGGCGACATGATGGGACTGAACCAGTTATCTCTGCAAAATAATTCTAAATCTTAAATAATATAAGAGAAATAATGATAAAGGCCTCTTCAAATGCCAATTTCTGAATCACATAACTTAATCGTGCCATTGGCTTATATATGTAGATATTGAACCAAAACTTTTAAAATCAATCAAACTATCCCTACCATTATCCAAAATCTTATAAAGATAAATGATTATTCTACAAATGCAGAAAGAAAATTTTCCAAGGAATTAGTTTCTCTTAACCAAAACAAATCAAAGAACACGTAGTATGTAGGTATGACCTCAATACCATAGGATAAACCCTTTTAACATCACTTAGATGCTTGTATCCCATCCACTAGATATAGATAAATCCTTTTTCTTTCTTCTTCTTTTTTTCTGACAAATAATAAATAAAGATATTAACTGAAGACTACTACCTTGGCTTGGTAACCAGATGCTGACAGCATCATTCACAAGAACTGCAGAAAAATGAAAAGGTCGGATCGTGAGGAGACCTCCTTTCTCCTAATCAATGATTAAGAGCCATCACAATGGATTCGTAACTAGATGCGGTAATGTCACTTCAACAGAGCTTATGATCATGATAGGTCACCTCATGATGAGACCTCCTGTTCTTCAGTCAATCCCTTATATTTTATTAATGTTATGTAGAATGAATAATATTAAGATTTATTGTTAATCTAAAGAGAGATTACTTAGTGGATGGGGAAGCAGATCTAAATGGCCCACTAAAGAGCAAAGGATGGCATAAAAAGTCTAAAATATAACTTACGATTCCTGACTTACTTCAATTTAGGGAAAATGATTCCTTTGAAAAGAAACTCATCTACATTATAGCATCATTTTGAAAGATAAAGATCCTAGATAATAGCCGAGTAACTCATATAATCCATCAATATGAACCAATATAATTTTTTCAAAGACAAGACTAATCTCGCTACGATTAGAATCTTGACAAAAGAAGAGTGTCTTTATAATGATGTCCCTTTAACAGAAAATGATTTTGATCAAATACTTGACAGAAATACATGGTTTTAAACACCATACGCTAAAATTAGTTTACCCCTTTTTGGAAAACAAACAAACCACTCAAAAGAACATCCTATCAATTCGCAAAATAAAACCAATCAAAGTAAGAAATCTAAAATGGATGTATGCAAATGTAAAAATAAAAACTAAGACCTGAATAGATTAACATCTTAAGTGGAGAAACATGAAATAGTTATATCACAAATTACAAAAGAGAATTAATTTCTACAAGATGAAAAATATGCCTCTCTATAATTTGCGACATAAGGATCTGTTAAAAATAATTAATATGTTTTAATAAGTTAGGCCACTCTTATTAATAAGCAAAAGAAAATAAACAAAAAATAAACTAATTTAAACTAATCTTAATTACATATGCAGTTACAACTGAAAAGATTTTGGTATTGATTTGCACAACATTCTTCGTTTTCTTAAAAGTTCTTTCTTATGATCATAAGAATGCATAAAACATTTTCCCAATTAAGTCGAAAAAGTAAAAGATATATGACTTAACAAGAAAATTTTAAATAAATATAATTATAAGCAAGAGAGTCAAAGGTAAAGAAAACATCCCTGAATGTATCGATAAGTGTCACCTCTTGAAATTAGCATCGTCTTCATAACTGCATTTATTCAAATAAAAAAAATGAATAAAAATTAATCTAAACCTAAGCCTAACTATGTACAAAAGAAGTCAATTGTAATGAGAATCAAGTAAAATGAAATAGCCAATGAAGCCATCAAAGCATCTCTAATCCTGTAACAATGACATGTTATCCTAATAGTAACCAGAAATGATATGTCAATAAGAGAAAACTAAAAAGAAGTTGATCATCCTTACCATTTGAAACATATAATGATAAGACAATTTTACCAGTTTTTGGAAACCTTTTGAGATAATAATTTTCAAGCCATTCCACAATCCTGTCGTAAAACTCAGAATGCAAAGTATGATCTACCAACATGAAATCCATAGGTGGCAAATATATCTTAGGTAAATCAATTTGAAGAATCAAATAACTAGCATTAGTGACATTAACAATTGGAAGAATTTGTTTCAGATACAAAGTAGGATCATGAAATGATTTAATAGGTGAGTGAATTGGTGGTGACCTAATATCGAAAGAAGTAATATTGTTAAGAGGATCTACAACTAAAGATGAAACAATTAAAAGAGATGTAAGTCTTTGGTGATCACAAGTTATAGGAAACTCTTCAGCAAATATTTTATTATCACCAATCAAATTATATCTCTCATACAAGTAATTCTGACGAGAACAAGCAATTTTTGTTTCAACAAAAATTTGTGTTTTATTCTCATCAAATATCAGTTGATTGTAACCATCTTGCAATAAACCTTCTTTCTCTTTAAAACATTGTATCGAATGATGATTTAATAATGAAATATGTTCAAATCCCTCACACTGATGCTTAATAAGTGAATCATCGATGTTAGATATTTCATAAAAATGTGATTTTGAAGTCACATAGTTAGGTAATTTGGATGGAATCTTACGCATATAAAAATAAGAAAATAAATTAGGATAAATAGAAAAATAAGCATTAGAAGTGAGGAAATTAAAAGAGTCTCTCAATTTAGAAAGATCATTAATATTTCCAAAAGATTTATCTTTGATTACTTGATTATTTTCAATATAATTTGGTGATGTACCTTTAAGCATTTCATATGAAATTGATTCGAGAGCAAGATCACTTGATAATCCTTCATCAAAATGTTTATCAACATTTGCTTGAAAAAGATTAATCTCTTTTCGTGAAGAACATTTAGTTGACTTACTAAGAATCATGTCATCTTCTTTAACTTTTCTATTGAATTTCTAGAACACATAAAATTATCATTAACATATTTGTGTTCTTTGATAATTGAATCGAAAGAAGAATTAGTACAAAAATCAGAAAATGGTGAACATGTAGTTTGATTTATAATTAGTTCATCTTGATCTATTTTTGTAACAAAAGAATCTGAATATTGTCGTTCATCAACATAATCAACTTCTCTATCTATACAAATAAATTCATCATGAATAAGTTCTTTTCCATTTGACTCCTTAATATATATATATAGGTTCAATATTTTGGATAAAAGAAGTATGCCTTTCTCCTTTGAGAAGAGAATAATCATCGGAAGGAATTGGTACTTCTTCTACTTCGATCTTGTCACCTTGGGGTTGGGTAGAACTTATGGAAGTATCTGAATCAACGATAGAGGAAGAAGTTTCTAGAAGGGTTGGTAAATGATTTGTTGAAACATCCTTTTGACAAATGTCTTGATTTTGTTGAATAAGAGGAACTTGAGAGTTGAAAAAAATATTTAAAAGATCAGATTCAGAAGGTAAATCAGTAATATGAAATTTGCAAAGGATATGAGAAACTAGCCTTACTGAAAAGTCTTCTGAAGATTCACCTTTATTCCTTTGAAGAGCCTACAATTCACTACATATTTTATTAGAATCATAATCCTTAAAAGTATACAAAAATTCATGTGCAAATTGAAACCATGTAAAAAAGAAATTAGGTGGAAATGTTTCCAAACAGCATTTGATTCGTCCTTTGAGGGTAAGAGCAAATAACCTACAATAGCACTAAGATCAATAATCTTATGTTTATTACATTTAAAAAAAAATTCTTGGGGTGTTTCCTTGCAGATATATCGCCTTCACCATCAAATTCAACTTTCGACAAGAGGTGAACTGTCTTATTGGGAATATCAATTAATGTAAAACTAAAAATTGATTCCCAAACAAGAATTTGGGCATGAGCCATGAATGATAAACAATCAATATTAATTCACTCTTCAAATTGTTAGCTTGTCATCTAACTAGCCCTTAAGCACACATGTGACCACTAAAAGAATAAAATTATCAAACTGAAATACAAGAGCTAGAGGCGAAATGATTAGTTAAATAATTAAAAAAATGAAATCATTTGTTTTACCTCGGCCCTCCTTATAGCACCAGTTGTTGGCCAGAAAAACTAACCTAGGCCAACTTACGAAAAGACATCCCACACACTCAACTTAATGCAATCTTGTGTATGTTTGGAGTGACTGTCTTTCATAGGATCAAGGCCCTGCTGCCTATATAGTGTGCTCTCAAAATAGAGAGTCTCTTTAGATGTAGGTGATAAGATTTACTTAACCAAATATTATAACAAATCAGAGATATTCAACCTACTAACTAACTAATACTAAAAGAAAAACTATCTTAAGCTACATACAGAAAAATAGTAGCTCCTAATCCTGTAATGACCTAGATGCAAGTTAACTATCCCAAACTGGGAGCTTGAATTAATAATCTGATAATAGTATTTATTATAAAAAATTATCTATAATCCTGCAATGTTAGAAAAGCCCACAATCAACAGAAATAGATCTAAATCAACTTACAATAAAACAACATCTTATCATAAGTTAATTTGAACATGAAATAAAAATTGTAATCAAAATAGATTTAACACAGTATTGAAGCATGACAAGTACACTCAAGTACTAACATAGATATGAAACAAAGTCAGCTCACATAGTTAGTACTTCATATCACAATCTCATAATCGACTGAAAAAAAATCATGAAGAAATTCATTTACTTTTCCATATGACAATGGATCATTCATATTTCAACACTATGTCCTTCATTCAGAATCCATTAAGAGTGCTTTCACATATACTATAACAATACATATATATGAAAAGGAAATTCAACATAAGAGAAACAACATTAAGACAGCATGAAATAACTGACAGACTTAGCTAATGTCTTTAGAATCTCTGTAAAATCTAGTAGTCCTCAGAAATAGTTCTAAAGGAAGACAAGCATAACAGAATAATATTAAAGTATTGTATTGTATTTGTTCTCCACAAGTTTTAGGACTCGAACCCCATTGCCAGCAGTGTTTCTTGTTCCTTAGTTTACAAAACCATTAGACATAGAAAAAATAAAAGAACGTTAAATAAAGAAAGCTTCTCCAGTTCTGATGAGCGCTACCCCCCCCCCCCAAAGCAATCTCTGCTATTGTTTAAATACTTCAATACAAACCAACAGAAAACTTAGAAGTGAACCGATTCCATGCTGGTCGCAACTGGAAAAAAAATGTGTTCAAAGAACCTGCCAAATCTCTCAAATGTTTCACGTTTTTCAGGAGATTCCTCACTAGACTGATAAAAGAGCCCGTTCTACAAAAAACCCAGATCTCGAATTATGTTATTTCTTCTTTATTTGCCCGTAGTTTGCTGCAGAAAATAATCTCCTGAATAATGATGGGAATCCGACAATCTTCTCAAAACTTTACGAAATGATCTCCATTTTGGTTGATGAGTCAATCTCTTTCTGCTGCGAATGCATAGTAAAAAAGAGCACAAATGTAGGATAGCATCTAGCTTTATATCAATAGCTCCATTAACACATGTAAATGTCAAACAAAATCTGTTAGCAACATGTAATGATGATAATATAGAAATGAATGAGATGTTTGGTGAATTTCGGGAATTAATACAACTCAAACATGTCCAAGTATCTCAAAAATCCTGCAGTATTTTTGAAAACGGCCTACGAGTAAGGGTAACTTGGCCCATTTTTTAAGTGGATTTTCCAGATTCAAAACGTTTTGTTCACAAATAGACCCTGAAATTTGCCTCTCTCGCTGGGTGCGCAATCCAAATTTTGTGATCTTTGACGGTTCTGTAGCTGCCTGTCGTTTTTGTTTGATGATAAACCAATGGCTTGAGAAATAAATTCTTCAGTCAGCCTTAATTCAATGTCTCCAACCTGTGCATTAACCCCATCAAACGATTCTGCAAACACCTTGGAAACTAGACATTGGAGCCATAGCAACAATTACACAAACTTTGAGGGTTTCCAAAAACCAGATTGAAACATACAGTCAATTTATCCACATTCCATGCATTTACATAAATATTCTAGAATGCCCTATTTTATCAAAGCAATGTGAAATTATCTGCAAGGTTATCATACTGCGAGTTGACAAATAAATGAGATTTGTAAGTATTTAACACACCATAATGATCCGTAGGAAAATAAAATGAGCAACTTCTTAAGTGTGGTTTTTGGCATGATGAAAATCGACAGATGGCAACATTCAAGTGACACGGATATCAAAACCCTAATTTCAATCATAACCTTAACGCTAGTCGATATCTTCATAATATTGTGATGACCCAGAAAACCTCATCGTTTCAAAACATGATAGAATGGTTACAAAGTCTTAATCCTTCATTCATCGAATAAAACCATAATAATGTAACCAACTAAGGATATAATTGATAAACTTAGGATCAAGGTTATTAAAAAAAAATGATCGAGAAATAAGTTATAATGTAACCAAACCTATGTCAAAAACTCTAAAAGTCATCTTAGACCCTCATGGCAAACTTTAACACTAACTCATTTCAGAAATACAAATTTCGAAATAAGGATAAGTGTATAGTAATGTGTGGCATATGAAAATTATATTAAATACACTTTAAAACCTTATCACAAACAAGATAAGATAAATAATTCAGAAGTGATAAAGCTTTATTAGGTCTCCTATATAAACTAAACAGTAACAGTTATCACACCATGTATTAGTTTGTTTGAATTAATAATTATAAATTCATTTGATTTTAAACATGCATGAGTGATCGGTGGAAACGCAAATAGGAGCTACTAACTTCTGTAATTATAGTTTTAAAGATGATTAAAAGAAATGAGGGTTTAAGATCATGAGAATCAAATGCTGTTGCTAATCCTTGTGAATCGATGAATCAATTAAACTTCTATCGGGAGTGCCTTAAGAATCAAAGATTCTTAGGGCACCCCTAGAGTATCCATGATGAGTGTCGATCTAGGTGAAAATATCAAATGTCAATCAAAGATTACCTATTTGAAATTATTTGTGTCGAAAATGCTTCGAAGGGTGTTGCTTGCCAACATGGTGTAGAGGGTTGTCGAGAATGGTCTCTACGATGTTGGTTCAAGGACCCAAATTGTGGTGGATCGCTTATTAGGCATGAAGAAGAGCATGGGGGATAAATTGTGTCTACTTAGTAGATCAAATGGTGTAATATGGTAATGACAATCTGGACCCCAGTTTCACTGGCTTCCTATTGGCTTTCAGGTGGTCACTCAGCCACCAAGACTTCCAAGAGACAGCACTTGGATTTTTCCTCATAGGAGATCTACTTAATCGATGGGGATTGTTTCCCGTTTCGTTTGGAAATTCCTCTCAGTGACCAGCTACTTTGGGGTTCCCGTGGTACTCCTCACAATGAGTTTTAAGGATGAGCCCAATTACTTCCCACGGTTAAGGCAGTCAGGGACTTATGTCCTCAAATACTGTAAATGTTTTGAATTAATGTAGATTGATATATTTTAATGGGTTCGCTAGGCATCATGAACCGATTTTGGTTGGATTAAGTGGTGTGGATGTGTGCATGTTTAGTGTATGAGACATTGTTCATTTTTAAATTATATTATGTTTTTAGTTTGGTGACTACAATTATGATTTATGGATACTTCGTAAACATTTATGGTTTGTTGCAGAGATTACCAAATGGGCAACCTATTGTGAAAAACCAGTGAACTTTTGAAACAAAAAGATTTAAACATGCAAGTGATGAACTTGAATTATTGTAAACCTGCTAGGTGACTACCTTACGCCTATATTCCTCTTTGACTAGGAAAGAGTGATGGGCTCTCAACATAGTGGGACTAACCCCACCCATAGATCCCCAGGTCACTCTTCGAGTGCAATGTCAGTCAATAGGGAGGATGCAAACACTGTGAGGCCCCTTGGGCCTACAACCCCCTCTACCTTCCAAGTCATGTGTTTTTAGTGGTCTTAAGAAATAACAAGTATAAGTGCCTATTACTATACGAGCTTGACCCTTCGTCTTATTTCAGAATATGTCATAGGGTGATGACTGAGTAGAGGAGGAAGGGTTTCGACAGGAGGTTAATTTCCAATTATTTAAGTAAAAAAACTGAAAATTAAGTTATAGTATTTGAGCTAAGCCTTTAAACGGATTTATGTGCATTAACAACTAACCAAATAAATAATGAACCTACCAAATTTCTTCCAGAAAGAGGTAGGCTGTTGAACAGTGGTGGCTGAGCCACACTGGTAGTCTGAACAATAAAAAATCAAACCTTGAGAGACAAGTCTCCCTTTTTAGGGCAAATGTGGTGAGGGAGCCACTGGTTTTTTCCTAAAATAGGCAACTGGGTCGCTCAAAAGCTATAAAAAAGTAGCGACCAGGCTCTTGGAGTGAAGTCTCTCTTTTCGGGCTAGAATCAAGGACTAGATCACTCTTTTAGGGGATAAATGAGCGATTGGGTCGTTCTTTTCAACTCGATATGAGCGATATAGCTCATAAACTGAAAACTTTAAAAATCAGAGTAGGGAACTGCCGACAGTAACTGGTACTGTGGCCGAACGGGCTCGGGTTGGCCTCAAGAGGGATTGGACGGTAATATAAATGATAGAAATAGAGAACTAAACTAGAAATAAATAGAAATCTAAAAATAAACTGTAAAAACCCAGGGATCCTTTGGGATTGACCTAGTATGGTCACCAAACTGTTGTAGGGATTTGGCCCTTGCTACGTGCAGAAATGGCTACCTTCTGTCTATATGAAGGAAGGATAAGGTCTCTGTGGATGGAAGAGAAACCTGCAGGAAAGGGTTAGTGAACCAAGCAAAACTTGCAGTAAACCATTCGAAAAATAAACATGCAACAAGCAATCAATGGAGAATCTGCAATCTATTGTTATAAATAAACTACACATACATCTAAGCTGCAAATAAAAACAAACAAAGCATGCATATCATTATACCTAATCTCTTAATGGAAGATGGGCCACCATGCCCTAACTCAAGAAGCAACCTCTCCTTACTGGTTTGAATGGTGTGGAGCTAAGCTCAACAAACATGAGATTTGGATAATGGAGAAAATGGGAGAGAGGGATGAATGGCTTGAGAGAGTTGTCTCCTTAAGGCACTCATACGGGAAGAGTAACAGTAGGCAGGGAATGAATGTTTTGAAAGTGACCACCACCCTTGTATTTATATCTTTTTTTCTGAGTTTTAGGGTTTTTAGCCCTTGGTCAAGGCTTTAGCCCGTTTTTTGGACTTTAAATCCCTTTTTGAACATTCTCTGGAAAGGGATTTTGTTGAACCTTACCATTAAGCGATTGCAAGTAAGGTTCATTCTTATTTCTGTTGATATCGTTTTTAAAATATCAATTATTTCATGCCATACTAATATACCATCATAGATCTATATTAAACCTGAGTCTACTAAGAATTGAGAGGGATCAAAAGACTTGAGTTGAGAACTTGAATGTGTTTTTCTTGATACCTCTTAGCTCTTAATATATTTGGGTTTAAGATGTATCTATGATAACTTATTCATAGTTATCAAAATTTTGGTAAGATAAATAAAATGTTGGATCCATTTTTCTGATGTTCTCGAAATCAAGTAAAATAAGATGATAGCCCTTTTTTTCATTTTTTAAGTCTTACACATAGACACATGCAAAGTGACGAAGATCTCTACCCACCTGAGCTATAGAGCTCCTCATTTCTCTTGGTGTGCAATTAACAAATCTCTAGAGACATCCAAAAGAGGCCTCACTTCTAACCAAAAGTCAGCAATCAAGGATAGTAAGCTTCTTGAGTTAACAATCCTTATCTATGTAAATATTTAATCTTGAAATAGGACGAATGAAAATCAAACCGATTTATTTTAGAATAGTTATGTTTATTCTCTGTTGTCTTTGTTCTAGGAAAAAGTATACTCCACAATAATTCGTTCTAGAAAATATATGTTTAATCTATATAGTGTTCTTCCAAAATTTATTAACTTGGGTCCTAAGGGTAGGCTTTGAGGTTTGAGGATAGTAAGCTTCTTGAATTAAGAATCCTTATTTATTAAGATATGCTTATATCTTGAAAGAGGCTGAAAATACACCAAACTGATTTATTTTTAGAATAGTTATGTTCGGCCTCTGTAGTCTTTGTTCTAGGAAAAAGTCAATTCTGCAAAGATTTGTTCTAAAATATCTTTTTAATTTCTAAAATTCTACCCAAAATTGACCATCTTGGGTCCAAGGCCAGTCTTTGAGGTTTGTTTCATTGTGCTCTTATAATTTTTTGTTTACTTATAAATTCCAGCACATAATATGGACTTTTGTGCTTATAAATTTTAGAGCTATTCTTGAATTCTCTTATAGCATAGTAGTTTTAGATTGACACATTATTTATGATAAAGAGTTCTATTCTTTGTCTATATATAACCATTTTCCAAGAAGTTCCCTTCCCAAGCAGCTTGCACCGTAGATATTACTTTTTGCAATCTGAACCGTAGGTATGTGAGGTTCTTTATGCTAAATCTTTGCCTACTTCATGCGTGTGCAGCTCAACCGTCAATCAAGATCGACTTTCTTCACAACCGTTGATCTGGGAACACCCTACCATTCTTCGTGAAGTGAGGTTCTGGTTCCCTCCATGCTAATCAAGATTGTGAAATGAACTATGACCGATGATCTCCCTCCGTTCTCAGAAGGACCATCAATATGAGCGTCCCATACCACTTTTCACAATCCAAAATTGCTGCTGTGTCCTCGCAAATTTGGGATGCGAAATCAATTTCAACCGTGGATCTTCTTGGATCCCATTCTCGACCGTTATATGCCTCTGTCCTTTAACCTATTTTGCAATATGGAAAAGTGGCTTTGGTCGGGCATGTTCACCATGCGAAATTTTTTGACGCCATTGATTTTCCATTTGATCAATCTCATCCTTCGATCATGATTCCCACTTAATGCCTTCAATGCGCCCAATGTTCTCTTCTTTACCCTGCATCTCTGATTCATAGATTGTTTTGTTGCTTTCGACATTCACTGCTGAGGCTTATTCCAATGGCTAAATGTTATCTTGTGTGTGCCATCATCCCCTTCTACGAACACTAAGCTACCTTCCCAACACCTCTCAAAAAGGCTGAAATTCCCATGTATCTCTTATGACCAAAACTTAATAGAGTGTTAACAGAACATTCTGTAATAATATGTATATCCTCTTCTACAATGAAAGCCATCCTTTTGTTCTAACAATCAATCATTCTCTCTACTTTTTCTATTGGACTAATTCTTAGCTTTCGGTGGCTTTGCTTGTAGATCATATAATTTTTCTTGTTAATGTTAGCTTAAGATATAGGAGCTTCTTTCAAACTCCCACTTAATATTACACTAATCGTACTCTTTTAGTCCCACTGACCTACCTTTTGTGGTCATTCATTGGGAGTTTAAAAAATCATCTTATTATCATAACTTAATTATTTCTAAATAGGTGGAAATCAAGTCATTGTTGTTGATTTAGGTGGTGGTTGTGGAAATCAAGTCTGTGACAGATTCATACCACCATATCCATTTTGAAAAAAAACAAAAAATAGGTTGAGTTCCAAGACAAGCCCTAATGGATCCACAAGGTTGTTGGTGGCATGAAGGTTATGGGCACGAAGGTTATGTTGTGTGAAAATCTATAAAGGGGTCCATGTGAAGTTGCAAAGGTTTTTATTTTCTGAAACATCGAAGCCACCAAATATCCAACCACATACAGAGCGCCAGCACAGACCAACCAGGAGACTGTGCTACAGAACAAGGTATACCCCTAATACCCTCTCAGTGCTGTTTAAAAATGGATGTAATAGGAGTGGAATAAGTGGTAGGCGTGAGAGATGATGCAGAACCTGAGGCCACAGGTAGAAGGGTAGAAGAAAGTATGGTAGATGGGAATGCTGAGATTTTTGATACCATCCTGGTGGGAGAATCCATTGAAACCGCCAGAGGAAAATTGTAAATTCTTAAGGACCAAGGTGGAAATACCTGCGGTGTTTTTAAATCTTTCTTCCATTTCTTCTTTGTTGGCCAAACCCCCCATTGCCATGAGTTTTTCGAATGGTGTGCAAACAATTTCTCTGTTGCCGAAGGTGTCATTATGAATAAATCAAATTCTAAAATCCTTTGCTCAGTCCAAGATTCCGTCATCCACAAAACCCTACATATCCCAGACAAATTCGTCCATATATCCCAAGACTACCGGGAAGAAAATATTATATGTTGTTTAGAGATTCTATAGATGAAAGTAAAGAAACCTTCTTAAAAACCTGTTCTAAAACCAATAGTGAACCCATTGACCTGTCTTACCCTATTGACCTCAACCAATTCAATGAAGAGACTCAGTGGTGTATATCCCTGGCCAGTCATTTTCTAGGTCTAGATATTGACACTTATGTCACAGAGTCATTGTTGAGTCTTTTTTTCATCTTGAATACTTTTCTAGTCGAACCTGAATTTCCTGGACAATCCTGTCAATCTTGTTTCCTTAAGATTGATGAGTTGCTGACCGACAACATCCATTATTAGTTAACGAATTCCCACGGCACTAGAATGTTCAGATTCTAGTCCTTTTTGCTGAGAATGCTTATAGATTATAATGAGGAATACCTACAAGTACCAGAACTAGAAATCACTGGTGATATGGCCACGGATTACTGTAAATTCATGAACCAATTGATGGCCGAAATATACGACCTCTTCTTTCAAGAAAGGTTACCTAGGGTGTTTCCTGAGATGAGGCAAATGTTGTAGCTGTCAAATAGCAAGAAGATAGGGGATTGGTTCCTCACAAATTTTGGAACAACCATAAGGTTGTACGGCTTCATACATCCACCCTACATTCTACCAGCTTTTCTAACTGCCGGGGTTTTCTCCCTGGAATTGATCTAGCAAAGACTCATTATTGAAGAAAAGTACTTCTTGAACTTTAAGAAAATATCGAATTTGATTTTCCCATGGGAGGTGAGACCATACACAATTAGGAGTAGAGCTACTTTTCCCCTTGTCACCAACTTGCTCATAGGCATGGAGTTTTGCTTGGGACAAGTGGTAAATTATGACCCTCACCAGATAATTTCCAAAATAAGGAAAGCTCACAAATGCAGGCCTTTTGAACACAATGAAATACCTGGACTGAGAGAAGCAAGAAACTGAGATGATTTCCCTAATCCTACCCCGATGGATACAAGCATAGAGTAAGGCACTAGCTCACAACTACTGGCAATAGCTTCTCCCCAAAGAGAATTGGCTAAAGTAGTTGCAATAGCTAGAGGATTCTCATCACTGGTCAGCTATTCAGCGAGTTCAATAAAAAGAGGGGGTCCAGAGCCCATGGAAACTGAAGAAGTGGACACGGCTAGCATTCCCAAAAGGAAGAAAATAGAATGGGGACAACAGTTGGTGCAAGTTAAAAGGGGCCAAGAAAAGGGACAGGTGAAGAAGAAGAATTTAGTGAAAGAAAAGCAACAGGAAGATCCCAAGACAACCAAATTGCAAATACAAGAGTATGTATTTGACGAGCAGACTCCAAGCAAGAATGCATCTGTAGGAGTGGCAATAATAATATGTGGGAATTTTTCTTTGCATTGCACACCCATTCCAATGGTTTCCTCTCTTAGAACTTTGTACAGTCGTCACCTGCCAGATGGAAGTATAGGAAACTCTCATGCATATTTCTTCCTACATTCCACATTTCATTATTGAGCCGTTTCATGCAAATCACAGCCGATGTGCCACCTAAGAGTTTGTTAGAATATGTCCTTCAGTTGTAACAAATTTTGATTCCCAAACGTTGGTTTAGAAAGTCCAAATTTCTATAAATATACCTCCTGAAGAAGGAGAAAGGGTTGAAACGGAGGTAATTTTGTTGTGTATGCTTTCAAGAGTATTTTAATAAAATTGTAGAGCTGAGGTTGGCATCTTACATAGGGATTCAGGTGTTGTTTATATTACAGTCTGTTGCTTCCTTTCTCATGTGAATGTTTTTCCAGTTTATCTCTTCCATTATGTTTTCTTTCATGTCTGAAATAAGTGTATAATACTTTGGAATTCATACATGCTATGCTCGGTCTGTTGTTTCGGATATTCACAAAAGTTTTCTTCTAAAGTTAATACAGACTTCATTTTCCAATGCACTGTGTTGATGGTTTGTTCATGTTCTTCTTTTCCACCAGACAATTATAATTTGACTGTGATTGAATGGCTATCTTTCCTCTATGTTGAAATCGCCTGCATAAGTTCTATTCATTTCTATTACATTTCTTGACTCCATCGCCTAATGGTTTTGTGTCTTGTTTCAACCAATTTTACAAACAATTTATAGTTTCACTTATACATATTTGGCATTGTTAATATTTGGCAAGAGATCCCTCTCGGAAGATTAGAAGGCCAGTTCTCTCTTTGAAAGTGGTTCTGTTGTTACCTGGGAGCGAGCCTTCCACAGTATTTGGCTCAATTCCAATGCTAACAAACTGGCTTCGTTGTCGGGGATGAGATTGAAGGTCATCCCTGGGAAGAACGACAAAGAGATGAACAATTTCAAGAAAGAGACTTCTGGGGGCAAACATAAATTTCTGAATTTGCGAGAAGGTTGTATGTTTGTCCTGGTGACTCCACACCCACTTCGACCAGTATCGCACTAGATATATTGGCTTCCATAAATATGCACACAAGAGGTAACCCTGATCCTAAAACTTTACAAAGTGTGGATAATCCAGAAAGAATATTTAGAAATAGAAATAAAAAGAAAGTGGATTTTATGTTGTTTGGTACGTCATCATCTCAATATTTGTACGGCATAGCGAAACCCGAATGGGGGGTTAGATCTGAAATACTACTAACCAAATCTAAATCTTTATCCAACCTAAGGAAATCTGGGGTTAGCTCTAATACACTGCAATCATATCTGCTTGATTATTTGTGGCTGAACCTAGAGACCCCACCAAAAGCTGTAGAGACAGCCCCTATCTTTCAGGACACCCAATTTCCTAACCCTCCATCTATTCGTAATCAACCTACCCTGATGGCTGCTACTAGATTTTCCCTGGTAGCCCTACCTCCGGTTTTACATGACCTCCCCTTGAACTACGCCCAAAGAATTGCACTCTATGATGAAGAGAGAAATGTCTCAGCAAGATACCATGTGGATAAGTTCAACGACTTCATCGACCTGGAAGAGGTGGATGATTAAGATGTCAAAATGTGGTTGTTCGCTCAAAGTTTGTCTAGGGAAGCCAAGAAGTGGTACAAAAATTTTCCACCTAGGTCTATCTATAGCTTCGTTGGTTTTCAAACCATATTTCTAGAAAGGTGGGATGATAAACAAATCCCATTACATGTCTTGTCTGAATACAACAATCTCAAGAAAGGAGGTTTTGAGTCGGTCCATGAGTTTTCTAGTAGATTCATGCGGGTCTACAACTCGATACCTGCCGATATCAAACCTTCGCCCGGGGTGGCTAAAATTCATTACACTTATGCATTTGAAAATGATTTTGCTTTGTTATTGAGAGAAATAAAGTCAAACACCCTCCCAGCCATGTTCACTGATGCCCTAGAAGTAGAGGCCGATATGATGGCATGTGGAAAAATCAAACTGAGGGAAGAGGTTAACAGAAGGAAAGGTAGAGAAGAGGCACACCCCACTACTTCTACCTCTTCATCCATTGATATAAATTTTGAGATGATGCTCAAAACTATGGAAAATTTGATGGACAAGCTAACGGTGGAGGCCAAGCTGACGAACCAAGAGAAGAATGAACCTCAGATAAGGAATCCTAATTTTAGGAGGCCAGTCCCTCCCCAACTCCAACCAAATATACCAAGGGATGTGAGGAATCCAAGAAACCAAGAAGAGCATCTAATTAGGCCTCCTTTCCCTGAAAACTATGTGGATGCTGAAGATGAAGTAGAGTTTGTCGAAGATCATACCCATCATTTCGGCAATTTGGACTCTGAGATCTACTTGACTAAAGAGGAACATGATATGTTCGCTCAAGTGGATGATAAGACCCTGACAGATGAATTGGAGCAATATAATAAATGGTATATGCATGCTATAGACGATGTTAGGAAGATCAATTTAAGAAGTAGGTATGTTGCTATACATAAGGGAGGGTTAAACCCAAACCAACCTTCTAATAGTTAGATCAACCCAGGGAAAGGAAATGAAAAACAAAAGGAGTCGATAACAACTAGAGAGGTGGAAAAAGAGAATGGTAATGTGAGGGATTTGGATCCAATGGCACCTATCGAACTAGGAAAAACCCCTTCCATGTTTAACCTCCAAAATGAGCTAGCTAAGCTTAAGGTCTCGATTCCTTTCAATGCATTATTGAGGATTTAGGAATACAACAACACTATAACAAATATGATTGCAAATTAAGGAGAAGCTCACCCGGATATCTTAGAACTGACGGAAGACAACCCTACTATAATTCGGGGATCTAATATTGATAGCATGGACAGCAAAGACAAGGAGGTGCCCCCCTTTTACATGACCTTGAATGTACATGATATGGTGTTACACAATGCTATGTTGGATTCAATAGCCTCACACAATCTGATGCCAAAGGGAGTGGTAGAAAGCTAGGGATTGGAGATTACAAGGCCTTATAAAGACCTGTATTCCTTTGATTCTAAGAGGGTAAAATGTCTGGGATTGATCAAAGACATAGTGGTATCTTTAAATAATTTGTCGTCTAAAATTGTAGTCATGGATGTCGTTGTGGCCGACATTCCTCCCAAGTTTGGTATTTTGCTGTCAAGGTCTTGGACTTTGAAGCTGAAAGGCAGCTTGCAAATGGACATGACCTGTGCGACAATTCCGGTTCAAAATGAAAACGAAAGGTTATATAGTGAGAAGAGATTTCCTTACATCGTGAGTAGTCAGGCTCATCCCAACATCCATCATTTTTATGCCATTGACACAGACTTGGGTTCATCTATTTTCTTCAATGATATATCTCCTTGCAACTCAAAAATCATTGTGCCATAGAAGGGTAAAAAGGATGAAGGACTATGGAAGATGTATTTTGACGGCTCGGTGGCTAAAGCAGGTGCTAGCACAAGTGTGTATATAATCCCCCATTAAGGATACCAAAGCTTACTCTTATAAGTTGGATTTTTAATGCTCTAACAATGTAGTAGAATATGAGGCCCTGTTGCTGGGCCTGCATGCACTAAAGGATTTAGGAGTGAAAAGGGTCCAAATTTTTGGGGATTTGGAGCTTGTAGTAAATTAGGTGAATGAAAGCTATCAAACTATACATCTAAGAATGAGAGCTTACCGGAATGAGGTGTGGGATATGTTAGGAAATTTATTCACGGAACATACAACCCAAGTGATCCCCATATACGAGAATACGGTGGCAGACTCTCTGGTGACTACAATAGGAAAATTCAAAGCCCCTACGGTGGGAAAAAGGAAATATAAAGTAGATATTGTAAATAGACCTTCCATACTAGACAACACTAAATATTGGCAAGTCTTCGAAGAAGATACGCAGATAAAAATATTTCTGGAGTTTTCCGGTGAGTTTGTAAACACCCACATAGATGAAGGTGGTGCTAACCCCGAAAACTTCCTAGACGTTGAAGAGGAAGGGGAAGAAGCCGTCGGGACGGGAAAACTAAAGGACTCTTTGGGAGGCAAGGATATAGTCCAGCTGAAAAGCAATCATATTCCCAGAGGTTTGATCCCTTTAGAGCCTCTTTTTGACCAAAATGATGTAGCCAGAGATCCGAAGGTCGAGCCTGCCATGGATGCCATTCAAGATATAAATATTGGCATTGAAAGTGACCCAAAAATTGTAAAATTGTCCAAGAAATTACCCACTAAACAAAAAGAAGGGTATGTGAATATGATGAATAAATACACGGATGTGTTTGCATGGAGTTATGAATATCTCAAAGAGTATGACACTTCCATCATACAACATACTATTCCAATTAAACCCGGAGAAAAACCATTCAGGAAAAAAATCAGGAGGATCAATCTGAAGCTATTACCCATTATTGAAAATGAAGTAAAAAGGTTGTTTGATGCAAATATAATAGCCAATTTGGTTCCTATTCGAAAAAAGAAGGGGGAGATAAGGCTATGCGTAGATTTCAAAAACTTAAATAAAGTTTCTTTGAAAGACAACCACCCATTGCCGAAGATGGACCAGATCCTACAAAGGGTGGTAGGCTCAGAAAGGATATCCACTATGGATGGTTTTTCCGATTACAATAAGTTGAAGTGTTACCTAAATGCAAAGAAAAAACCACTTTCACCACACCTTGGGGTACATTCATGTACGCAAAGATGTCATTTAGGTTAATGAATACTAGAACAACTTTCCAACGTGCCATGGATATTGCTTTTGCAGATGAGAGAGAAAAATTTGTGGTGATATACATGGATGAAATTAATGTATACTCCAAGTGGGCTAAAGATCATATTAGGAATTTGGAAAGAGTTTTCATTAAATGTAGGAAGTATGGCATCTCATTAAACCCTAGAAAGTTGAACTTTGCTCTAGAAGAAGGAAAGTTGGTAGGGCACATCATTTCGAAGGAAGGGATCAAGATCAATCTAGATAGGTTAAAAGGCATCTTGAGAGTAGAAGAACCAAGGAGAAAGAAAGAAATATAGTCTTTCATTGGTCAATTCAACTTCTTGAGGAGATTCATCCCTAGCTTCCCTGAAATCCTGATGGACATTACTTACATGCTAAGGAAAGATCATGAAATCAAATGGATGGTAGGAGCCAAAAAATCTTTCAAAAATATAAAACAAGCCATTTTAGAGGATCCTGTACTAATCATCCTAGATTTTAAGAAATGTTTCTTAGTGTTCTCGTATGCTTCAGAACACACTGTAGCAGCAGTGCCGCTGCAAAAAAATGATCGTGGTGAAGAAAAGCCTATAGCATTCTTCAGTAAAATATTGGGGGATGGAGAATTAAGATATAGTATAATGGAATAACAAGCCTACAGTTTGGTTAAAGCCTTGAAATATTTCAGAATCTACCTCCTCCATTCCCACATAATCACCTATGTACCCAGCAGCATAGTGAAAAGCATACTTACACAGCTGGATACGGAGGGAAAGAGAGCTAAATGGGTTATAGTGCTCCTAGAATACGACATAGAAATCAAGCCCACAAAATTGATCAAAGGACAAAAGTTAGCTAAGATGATGATGAAATCCCTTTGTGACTCTCTGCAGCTGAATTTTCTCACTTGTCATTCTGATCGGGTAGAGGCAAAGGTGCAAGTGAAGGCTGATTTCTCTGCATCTCCTTGGTATGCTGACATTATTTTTGTATTGCATAATTTACAACCTCCTTCTAGGCTAAGCAAAACCTGGGCTAGATCTGTGAAAATGAAAGCTGTGAAATTTTGCATCATAGAACAATATCTTTATTGGAAAGACCTCGAGAGGATACTGCTCAATTGTCTTCTAGAAAAAGAAGCTCAAAATATGGCAAAGGAATTTCATGAAGGGGATCGTGGAGGACATCATTCCTGGAAGCTTACCGCAAACAAAATTCTAAGGGAAATATTTTATTTTCCTTCATTGTTCTCAGATGTCTATAAGGAAACGACTAAATGCCACTAGTGTCAGATTTTTGAAGGGAAAAGGAAAGTGGTGTCTCTTCCCCTCAACCCTATTTCCATGGAAGCTCCTTTCTAGTAATGGGGGTTAGATTTCATCGGAGAGATAAATCCAAACTTCTCCAGGCAGCATAAGTGGATTCTGACTGCCACTGATTACTTCACAAAGTGGATTGAAGCCATACCCACCAGGAGGGCTGCAAAAGAAGTGATAATGGATTTCTTAGAAAATAATATTTTGGCGAGGTTCGGCTACCCAAAGGGGATTGTAACAGACAACACATCTGCATTTAAATATAGGAAAATGATCAATGTTTTCCATAAATATCATATAAGCTTAAATCACTCTATGGATTATTACCCACAGGGGAATGGACTAGCAGAATCCTCTAACAAAATCCTTGTGAGGATTATTAAGAAGCTGTTGGAGGATAACAAGAAAGCTTGGCACATGAAATTGAAATATGCCTTGTGGACCGACAAAATAAACACCAAAAGGGCCATCAGTATGTCACCATTTCAGTTGGTATATGGTGCCGAGGTAATTTTTCCTGCCTCTCTAGGCGTTTCAGTTATTAATTTATTGCAGGACTCGTTGGATGAGCCTAATCCCATTCAGAGAAGGATCAACCAGATTATTAAGCTTAATGAAGTAATCGACAAGGCTTATGATAAAGTCCAGATACACTAGGAGAATATGAAGAATACCTTCAACGGGAGCCTATAAAGGAATAGGTTTTCCAGTTCGATGACCTGGTGCTGAAATGGGATGCCTTGCACGAAGAAACAGGGAAACATGGAAAATTCGACAACTTATGGTAGGCCCATACCTTTTTGCGGCACATAGAGGAGACAATGCCTTCATTTTACAGTATCCAAATGGGTCACAGTACGAAGGAGGCACGGTGAATGGAAGGTTTCTAAAACATTACCTGGAATAAAGGGACTAAGGTCCATGTATCATAGTGTAAATATGTTTTATGTTTTAATTAGTACGGATGGTGAATTAAAAGATTTGAAGCCCGTGGAGAAGGCCCTAAGATCAGAAGAGGTAACCATTCTTTCAAAGTATGTTTTCTTTCAGGAAGTGAAATAAAAGGAGGTTTTCAATGGAGTAGGTGACTAGTTTATGGGTTCTTTGCTACCTCACTGGGAGGATAGCATCCCTCGTGGAGCCGGTTGTTAACACTTTGTTAAGTTTTGGTCATAAGAGATACATGGGAATTTCAGCCTTATCGAGAGGTGTTGGGAAGGTATCTTAGTGTTCACAAAAGGGGATAATGGTGCACACAAGATAACTTTCATCCATTGGAATAAGCCTCAGTGGTGAATATTGAAAGCAGCAAAACAGTTTGTGAATCAGAGATGCAGGGTAAAGAAGAGAACGTTGGGCGCGTTGAAGGCATTAAGTGGGAATCATGATCGAAGGCTGAGATTGATCAGATGGTAGATCAACGATGTCAAAACATTTCACATGATGAACATGCCCAGCCAAAGCCACTTTTCTAGATTGCAAAATAGGTTAAAGGGTAGAGGCATATCATAGTCGAGAATGGGATCCAAGAAGATCCACGGATGAAATTGATTTCGCATCCCAAAATTGCGAGGATGCAGCAGCAATTTCAGAATGTGAAAATTGGTATGGGCCACTCAGATCGATGGTCACTACGAGAACCAAGGGAGATCAATGGTCATAGTTCATTTCCCAATCTTGATTAGCATGGAGGGAACCAGAACCTCACTTCGCGAAGAATGGTAGCGTCAGCCCAGATCAACGATTGTGAAGAAAGTCTATATTGATCGACGATTGAGCTGCACGTGCACAAAATAGGGAAATATATAGCATAAAGAACCTCACATACCTACGGTTCAGATTGCAAAGAGTAATATCTACGGTGCAAGCCACCTGGGAAGGACGTGAAGGTTATGTTGTGTGAAAATCTATAAAGGGGTACACATGAAATTGCAAAGGTTTGTCTTTTTCTGAAACCTCAAAGCCTCCGAATATCCAACCACATACAGAACGCCAGCACGGACCAACCTGGATACTATGCTATAGAAAAAGGTAGGCCCCTGATACCCTCTCAGTGCTATTTAAAAATGGATGTAATAGGATTGCCAGAAGTGGTAGGGGTGAGAGATGATGCATAACCTAAGGCCATAGGTCAAAGGGAAAAAGAAAGTATGGTAGATGAGAATGCTGATATTTTGGATACCATCCTGGTGGGAGAAGCCATTGAAACTTCCAGAGGCAAATTGAAATTCTTAAGGACTAAGGTGGAGATACCTACGGTGTTTTTAAATCTTTCTTCCATTTCTTCTCTGTTGGCCAAACCCCTCATTGCCTTGAGTTTGTCAAATGGTGTGCAAACAATTTCTCTCTTGTCAAAGGTGTCATCATGAATAAATCAAAGTCTGAAATCCTTTGCTCAGTCCAAGCTTCCGTCATCCACAACACCCTACATATCCCAGACGAATTCATCCATATCTCCCAAGACTACCAGGAAGAAAATATTATACGTTGTTTCAGAAAGTCTACAGACGAAAGTAAAGAAACCTTCCTAAAAACCTATTCTAAACCCAATAGTGAACCCATTGACCTGTCTTACGCTATTAACCTCAACCAATTCAATGAAGAAACTCAGTGGCGTATATCCCTGTCCACTCAGTTTCTAGGTCTAGATACCGATGCTTATGTCACAGAGTCATTGTTGAGTCTTTTGTTCATCTTGAATACTTGTCCAGCCGAACCTAAATTACCTGGACAATCCTGTCAATATTGCTGCCTTAAGTGTGATGAGTTTCTAGACGAGAACATCCATTCTCAGTTAACAAATTTCCACAACACTAGAATGTTTAGATTATAGTCCTTTTTGCTAAGTATGCTTATATCTTATAATTAGGAAGACCTGCAAGTACCAGAACTAGAAACCACTGCTGATATGGCCACAGATTACTGTAAATTCATGAACCAATTGATGGCCGAAATATATGACCTCTTCTTTCAAGAAAGGTTACCTAGGGTGTTTCCTGAGATGAGGCAAATGTTGTAGCTATCAAATAGCAAGAATATAGGGGATTGGTTCCTCACAAAATTCAGAATTACCATAAGGTTGTATGGCTTCATACATCCACCCTACATTCTGCCAGCTTTTCTAACTAGTAGGGTTTTCTCCCTGGAATTAATTCTGTAAAGACTCATTGTTGAAGAAGAGCACTTATTGAACTTTAAGAAAAAATTGAATTTGATTTCCCCATGGGAGGTGAGACCATAAATAGTTAGGAGCAGAGTTTCTTTGCCCCTTGTTACCAACTTTCTCAAAGGAATGGAGTTTTCCCTGGGACAAGAAGTAAATTATGACCCTCACCAGATAATTTCCAAAAGAAGGAAAGCTCACAAATGCATGCCTTTTGAACACACTGAAATACCTGGACTCAGAGAAGAAGCAAACTGGGATGATTTCCCTAATCCTTCCCGGATGGATACCAACAAAGAGAAAAGCACTGGCTCACAACTATCGGGGATAGATTCTCCCCAAAGAGAATTGGCTAAAGTAGTTGCAATAGCTGGAGCATTCTCATCACTAGTCAGCTATTCAGTGAGTTCAATAAAAAGAGGGGGTCCAGAGCCCATGGGCACTGAAGAATTGGACACGGCCAGCATGCCCAAAAGGAAAAAAATAGAAAGGGGACAGTAGTTGGTGTAGGTTAAAAGAGGCCAGGAAAAGGGACATGTGAAGAAGAAAAATTTAGCGAAAGAACAGCAACAAGAAGAGCCCAAGACAGCTGAATTGCAAATATAAGAGTATGTATTTGACAGGAAGACTCCAAGAAAGAATGCATCTGTAGGAGTGGCAATGATAATACATGGGAAGTTTTCTCTGTGTTACACACCCATTCCAACCGTCGTCTCTCTCAAAACTTTGTACAGTCATCACCCGCTAGATGGAAGTATAGGAAACTCTCGTGCATATTTCTTCCTGCATTCTACATTTCATTGCTTATCCATTTCACACAAATCACAGCCAATGTGACACCTAAGAGTTTGTTAGAAGATGTCCTTTAGTTGTAACAAATTTTGATTCCCGAATGTCAGTTTAGGAAGTCCAAATTGCTATACATATACCTCCTGAAGATGGAGAAAGGGTTGAAACTGATGTAATTTTGCTATATATGCTTTCAAGAGTATTTTAATAAAATTGCAGAGCTGAGGTCAGCGTCTTACACAGGGATTCATGTGTTGTTTATATTGCAGTCTGTTTCTTCCTTTCTCATGTGAATGTTTTTCCAGTTTATCTCTTCCATTATGTTTTCTTTCACATCTGAAATAAGTGTATAACAGTTTGGAATTCATACATTCTATGCTCCATCTATTGTTTCATATATTCACCAAAGTTTTCTTCTAAATTTAATACAGAATTCATTTTCCAATGCTCTGTGTTGATGGTATGTTCATGTTCTTCTTTTCCACTAGACAATTATAATTTGAATGTGATTGAATGGCTATCTTGTCTCTGTGCTGAAATCACTTGCATAAGTTCTGTTCATTTATGTTACATTTCTTAACTCCATCGCCCAATGGTTTTGTGTCTTGTTTCAACCAATTTTACAAACAATTTATAGTTTTACTTATACATATCTGGCATTGTTAATATTTGGCGAGAGATCCCTCTCGGAAGAGTAGAAGACTAGTTCTCTCTTCGAAAGTGGTTCTACTATTACCTAGGAGCGATCCTTCCACACCCTTTGGCTCAATTCCAGTGCTGACATGTTCTATTTAGATAGGAGGACACTATTTTGTGTTTTTGGATCAAGCAATGAGTATGGTCAACAATTTTCTCAAAAAATTTTGATTTTTGTTGTTGTAAAAATCTAGATTGAGCATTGTATCATAGTAAGTGACTTTTCATCGTTTTGAAGGTTGTGTATTGTATGAGCCTTAATTATAAGATAGGATAATCTTATAATAATAATTTTTAATGTATATTTCACTGTAACAATATATCATATCAAATATGTGGTTAGTTGGGTATTTTACCTAACTATATCTATCTAAATGTAGTGTAAATATGTGTTTTAACTTTTTACAGAATAGGGAATTGATGGACCTACACTAGGATGAGTGTATTGTTACTAGCCTTTGCATTACCAATCATCTTATATCTCTTGAATGATTAATAAATTATCTTTCTCCTATTGTAGTTTGTCTTTTGCATTGTATTTCCAACTTGTGATTGTTGGCATGCATTGTAGCGGTCAACGTCTTGCACTCTTTCTTTTGTGAAAATTGATTTGGAAGAAGAAATGTTTAATAGTTGTTTCCATTTTTTTAAATGTTGTTTTGACACTTGAAAACCTTGGTCCCATGTTTCATTCCTCACCTGAGATGTTTCACCATTTTTGGAAACATTTCAAGAACAAACAACGATGTCATAGGCCAAAAACAAATTCTAAAAGCATCTACGCTAACCCAAACCCTAAAACAAGGCCTTAGAAATTTTAACTGATACCTCTCAGGCCTCCCTTAACTATGTGTTGATGCCCTAGCATGGTCATACAGTCCCACAAAACCATAGTTGTTTCTTCCAAGAAAAATTATGTTTCAACTTCCCTTTCTTCTTTACTTTCATGTTCTGTTAGTTAAACATCTAAAAGTTGATTCACGGCCAGGTTCATTGAATTAATCCACTGAGGGCATCTTTTCTTAGAGTGAGGTTGTTGGTGAAAAGTACAAAAATTATCCATACCAACTTCGATCAGATTCAGCACAGAGGAATTGTCGGTGGGTGGTTGGGGTGGAATATTTTCTTCTTTCTTCTTAAAAAATTGTCTAAATGGTTTTCTAGAAGAACTTGCTTCTTTATCTTTCTCTAAGTCAATAATATTGTTTGAGAATTTTTGTACCATTTTAACCACATTTTCCAATTCATTCGAATGTTCTTCTTTGGGCTTAGTCAGCAGTAAAGGATTTTATTAAAAGTTTTTATATCTGAATCTGCAGACTGTTTATTTATACATTCGAGTTCTTCTTCCACCTTCTTAGCCTCTTCATATGTTTCCAACAATGAGGGCTTTACTGACCTTTTTACAAACATTGCTATCTTAGGCAAAAGTGCTGAAGAATAGTATTCCATTAATCTTTCTTCAACAAGCAATATAGCAGCACTGAAATTATTCAAATGGTGAGCGAACCTATGATTAAAATCAAGCACTTTCTCTTTTTTCTCCATCTTTAGAGAAAGTAACTCTTTCATTAGAGTAGCCGTGGTTCTTTGGCGTCCAAACTTTTTCTTAAACAGTCTTTCAAACGTATTCCAGTTTTTTATTGAATTCTCCTGTAGGCCAAAATCAGGGATGATTTTAAGGAACCATACTTATTTAAAAGTGTATAAATGTTGGCGAATATTACCAATTATTAAAACTCCAACTATAAAATGATTGGTGATATTTTCAAAAAATATTTTAACTTCCAAGGATTTTATATCATTTATATAATAATTTGGCGATTTTTAGGGTGAAAAAAATCTACCCCATCAAAATTGAGCAAAATAGGGCTTCAAAAAATGCAAAATGGTGAATCTTTTTTGGGAGAAAAACATGGAAAAATAGCCCACTAGGATAAAATTCACCCCTAAAATTATCCCTAGCCAAAATACCATGACGTTGCTTTTACTTTAAGGGTATGTGGAAACAATCTACATACTACATCTTTGTGTTCTCCTACAAATAAAACTTCAAGGGATAAGAAAAAACTTTGCAAATGATCATCCACATCAATGCCTTTCGTCGGGTCAAACCTAGGTAATGACTTCTCAGGATGGGCAGGTAGATTGTGCAACGAAGTAGCTAGGTTAAGAGGGGTTCTGGCCCTCGAAGATGGTGGTGGATGTGGCTTATTAGCATTTGGATTTACAGGTGCATTTCCAGCTACATTTCCATCCATGATTTGAGGTGGAGACTGAGGTGGAGATTGAATAGGGGTTTGAAAAGGTGAGAAAGATGGGGAATCAGGTCCCAACTGATCAATATGTTGGACAATTTATTGCAAGTTTAAATCTACCATCTCTTCAAAATCTCTCACTAACACTCAATCTTCTATGAAAGGGCATTCTTTCTTGCGATCTTGTCTTCTAGGTAATTGGATGTTCAACAGTCCTCTAAGCTTCCTTGAATATGACCCTATGATTCTTCTTAAATCGTTAACTACTTCAAGAGAAACAAGATAAATGAACTCAATATTAACTTTTCCTTCAAGACTGGGGTCCTTGGGAAAACTAGTTTCAGAACCGCCACCGGTGGAATATTCTTGAGAAAACAGATTTCCTCGACTAGCCATGCATTGGTGGCCCTCCTTCTAGTGCCAAAAAATATTGATGCCTAGTAAAATCCCACGTACAGACAATAGGGATTCTCCCCAATAACCATTCCAAAATATCTCGTTTATTGTTTGGTGTGGGAAAATCAGACCGGTTTGCGGTCCAGCTACCATAGAGTTAAAGGGTATTCTTAAATCTATTTTATCGGTTGTGGCCCGATCCACTGTTTATATATTTGATATTTTAGGTATGGAATGCAAGTTCCTCTATTAAATGCAAGTAATAGAAAAGAAAAACTTATCCCCGAGGAGAAAGATTGATATTAAATAAGAATGAACAATGTACTATATGGTTTGCATAAAGAATTCTACAGATAGCTGATAAATCCAGGATACATACGTACAGCAGAAATTTAACAAAGAGATAGCTCCATGATATTAAAACATTCATCATTCATTGTTGCATAAGACTCATCGCATAACATAGAATCAGCCATAACTCAAAAGTAGTTTATAGGGTTAGGAAGGATCTCACAGATTGTATATACTGCTAAACAAGAAATAGTTCTCCATTCAACTTTACACAAGATGCTTTGAGACTTATGCAAAACTCTCTCCAGCAAAATTCCATCTTCTTCATTATAAAAGGAAATAGTTCTTCTTACAATAAGCTTCAGCAATAATGCCAGTGCAAAGTCCTTTCTACATCTACTTTACCTATTCTTATACAAATTACTAAAATGACTCTTGAGTTGCCCCAACCTTTTGGGATTCCTCGACTCTTCCTTTACAAAATTTCGTCTTTTAGTGTATTACTAGAAAAGGAATAAATAAAAAATTATATAATCTTCAATTTGTGAATAAGACAAATTTAAGTGGGCCCAGTCGGTGTCTTGATAAAAATGCTCCATGCTTGGGATTCTTCACTGATGACCTGATATTCTGCTAGTTCTAACACACGCACTGCTACTTCATGTTTTGACAGATGAGACTTGATTTCCTTCACTTTAAGTGCATTCTAACTCAAATATTCCTCCAACAGGCACTTGTGGCTTGAAGCTTGTATAATCTAGATCCTAATGTCTTCCTTACTAACAACCTCGAGCTTGGATATGCTTTCTTTCCCTTTTAGCAGCCTCTCCTGTAAGTTCTTCAAATGTTCGTCCCTGACTAGGAAATCTTGGTCCAGGGCACTTGTTAAAACCATACACTAATTGTGAACAAAATATATTCCTTTTTAGAATTCAGCACACTTTTCAATAGTTTTCTCAATGGTTGTGTTTAATCTGACTATTGTTCTACACCCGAAATTCAATATGGTCACCTCCATTTTAAGACTTCCTGTAGTCTTCTGAGGCATATTTGCTGGAAATGTTGGATGGGTTCCTATCCACATTAACTGGTTCTTCACAAGTTCAACCACATATGATAACCTTTACTAGAATTTCGATGAGCTGATTGCTAGTTCTTTCAATCTAACCTCAATTTTTTTAATTTTGTACATCTCCCCTGCTAGTCTCGAAAAAACCTGATTTATTTCCTTTTGCAGCACCGAGGCTTGATTCCGAAAAGGGGTGATATCCATATGTTTCTCCTTTTCCACCTGAAGTTGTTCTCTTAGTAAAAGGTTCTGAGCTTCTAGCTCCTCTACTCTCTTACTTGCTGCATCTCCTTTATGTTCTGCTTCTACAACCTACTTCTCAAGATCTCCATTTTCTCCTTCAATGATATTTATTGATAATACTAGATCATCCTTGTCATATTTTAAACTTTGGCATGCCTCTCTCAACTTCTCAACCGCACTGAAAATATCTTCATGCTTCCTCTTCAGGATTTGCCCCTTGCCTCTTTCCTTCTTCAGAGTTTCCTTCATTTGAAAAACCTTCTTCTTATATTGTTCTTGATCATTCATTATTTTATCCACATTATCTTCCTTTACAAGGGCTGAGACTACACCTTCCTTTGCAAGGATTCTTGGGTCCTTGTCAGTCCCATGGATGATTGTTTTCTCAGTTATCATTATTCCTTTATTTTCCCCAATGTCCACCTTCTTCTCAGTTCTCATCAAAATTCTTTTCTTATTTTTGTCATAAAAAATGGTATTTAAATTAGCTACCTCATGTTCTTGAGATGGGATTAAAGGGATTATCCCAAACCCTAATGTCAGAGCTGGATATTCTATGGCTATGCTACTAGATGGGATAGATGATTTTAACAAATCATTATGAGATTGAGTATGCTCCATATTTGTACGATCTTTTTCCTCCTACTCTTTTTTCCAAAGCTCTTCAACTGCTTTCTTTGCCTGGTCTCTTTCTCGGTTAGTTTCTTTCAATATTAACCTTTCAACCTCTTCCTACTTTTTATGTGCCTCTTCCTCTTGTTTCCTTGACTCAGCTTCTTCTTTTTATCTCTTTTTCTTAGCTTCTTCTTCTGTTAACCACTATTCTTCTTCTCATGATAGTTTGAGTGCCTATTCTTCTATTTTCTCCGTAGCTTCCTCTTCTTGTTTCTTTTGTTGCTCAACAACTTTTCCCTTTCCGTCTATGGCTATTATCTTTTTCATGAATATTTTTCTTAGGGCTGTCATATTTTGAGCATTGGGGAATATTTCTTCATTTTTATCCCAATAATTTGTATACTCAAAATGTACCCTCGATGCTGCACAATAGTTAGCAGCCTTGTCTTCAGAATCATTTCTATGAAAGCTCATTTCTCTAAAGTGGAAGTACTCTAACTCCTTTACAAAATCCGTTGCACTCTTCACCTTGGAGAACTTATAACAACCTACATAGAATGCGAGTGGTGGGTATACAACCTTCTTCTGATAAAAAAGGAAGTTCCCAATCCTGTCAATGTAAAGTTGCCTCACTAATTCCTTGTGAGCAACATAGTCCGTGGTGTATCTTGGTAAAAGAGAAGGGGCCCTAGTTCCACCAAATATCCTAAGGTATAGACCTTCTTATATTAAGTAATAATCATCGTTATCCTATAACATCTTCAAGGATTCCTCAGACATGCAGTCACACTCGACAAGGAATATTAATCTGTATAACGAGACTATTAAATATTCGCAAATACTCTTATAATGGCTGAAATATGTATGTGCCCAAAACAACTGATATGCAGAATAAACAGGAGTTTTGGTCTTATCCCACTGACACTTCATGGCTGGGAACTGCTATGTGCATAGAATATAATCAATTAGGAAATAGCTCCTAAATAACTCTAACTTATTTTGTGAGATCCCTCTGAGCGCTGTGCTTATGCATGAGGACAAGTTGTTGGATATTATATTGGCCTAGTTAAAATGGTGCCCTAAGTGGCCACAAAGAAAATCATTGGCACCCAGCTTAATTTGTAGCATTTCCCATTTGCTCACTCGAAGATCCTGTTCAGCATTAACGCTAATAGCCTATAAGGAGTGTGCATATTTGCGGTTTCATATTCCCTAGAAGGCCTTGCATGAAACTACTTCCCGGGTTCCATCATTCTTCGGACATTGTCCAAAATATCAAGGTCAAGACCTTTTAACCACTCTTCTGTTAGATAAGTCTGAGGGATGGGTAGCTTGCAAGCCTGAGCTACATAATTCGGGATATAAGTGGTAAAACCTTGTCCTTCTATATTTGACAGAATCATTTTGGTTACGTCGACCTTTGGAGGATCCAGCCTATTACTTTTGCACATGGAAAAAGTTTCATTTACGTGGAAACCTTCATAATCACTGACCTTTCTATGTTGGCATATATTGGAAAATCCTCTAGCCCCATATCTGGGATGCTCCATTTAGTGATCATTCCATAGATCTCCCCCCATCTGTACTCAGGTTCACTACCACTAACAGCGTTGGTATATTTGTATATAAATTCCACTCACAATATGACCTCTACTTCTTGATCATATTATGTGGCCTACACCTTCTTCTTCCCTTTCCGAGGCATATTGTTATATAGATGAAGAGGTTGTTTAAACCATAAAATAGTATGTCAGATTCGATTCATTTCAAAGGAATATAACTGTAACTGATGAATTTAACAATGCATATGACCAAAAATAAAGAAACCAAGTTTTAACCATAAACTTTATCGAATCATCACGATACATTGTTATAGCTGATTTCACCACTCCAGGTGAATCACACTTTGTATGGCCCACCCATGTCCCGCTGCAAACTCCTTAGACCCCATGGACCATTTTTTGTCCTTTAATGTTTCCTTGATCATCCCTAAAAACATGTGAAAAATGATACACGTGACTTTTAAACCTATAAGCGCGTATATACGCGAGTTTGACCACTAAAACCGTGTACATTGGGATGTGTACATAATCCAAATCCTTTT
Source organism: Pseudotsuga menziesii (assembly GCA_001517045.1). Classification (NCBI taxonomy): domain Eukaryota; kingdom Viridiplantae; phylum Streptophyta; class Pinopsida; order Pinales; family Pinaceae; genus Pseudotsuga; species Pseudotsuga menziesii. Next base: position 236,983 of record LPNX011177958.1, on the reverse strand, counting down.
GGAGTTTTCCTTGACATGGATCCGACTCATTTGAATCCTGACCTTCCCTATTCCTTGAGATCGCTCGGATTCGACCTTTAATTACCCCTTTGAAAAGCTATATAAGGAACCCCTTGGTACATTGAAGGCAAGAAGAGAGAATTGAGAGCAAAGAAACTATAGTCCATTGTTGCCAGAACTTATGCTTGAGTCTGCATCCCTTTGTCCCTTTGAGCACTAGTGTGTTCTTCCCAAGATTTCCTTTTTCTTGTGAGCTTGCTATCGAGAGATGGAGGATTGAGGTGGTGGAGGCCCAAGTGGGGGATTCAATTTCTCTGGTTCGCAGATGTGCCGTCAGAGGTTGTATCTTGTAATCTCTTATTTATATTAATAGAAATATCTTTTCCTGTCCAATAATGTGTGTTTGAATGAATATTTTATCCATGGGATTATGTCAAATGATTGTACATTATTGATTATATATGCTAGAATATATCTAACACCCTGATATATAGAATGCTTGTATTGTTTACTTGTTGTTGAGGAAGTAATTTATCAATTCAAGCTGAAGTTGGAAAGCTCAACGAGGATCTACTTCAACCGTCCGGAATAAGGTACAAGGTCTGATCCTTTAGTGTTAGAGATTTAATTTCTATTGCATATTAGAAAGGATTGATTTTTGGAGTCAAGCTGTCTGTTGTGGTACCCCAAGCCATAGGATTTTCTCTCCGTAACAGAATTGGTGACTCCACTGGGGAGTTCCTAGTCATTTTTCCTTTGGGGGTTTTTATCGACACAATGGGCTTGATATTATTGAATTTCTCTTTGTTTCTCCTTGTTTCTATGTTGAATTTTATAGTATGTTCATCCATTGACACTCCCCTTTATTGGTTTGACCCTTGGCCTGTTTTTTACCACTTCCCTCTCTGTATACGCAGGTTTTTGGCCAAAATCTGCGTATACATGCAGGTTTTTGGCAAAAAGTCACGTATATATGCAATTGTTCTTTAAACAGTCATGTACATCCTCTCTTTTTGGTTAGTTTGATGTTGTGGGAAGTTGTTGGATGGGTTGTGATTGTGGTTGGGTCTTCCTTGGGTCTGATGTTGTCTGTTGGGTGCTTCTTTTGTGACCAAAGACCATCTTTTCATTGATTTTTCTTTGAAAGTAGTGTTAGTCATTTATCCTTTTTGTTTTGCCATTAGTGCATTAGTCTTTTTTGTCTCGGTGTCTTGTTGGGCTTGTCTTTTATACTTGCTGTAGAGACTGAGAATTTTAGATGACTTTTATTGCATTTTTCATTCTTTTATATTGAAAAATACAAAGTAGTTTCACTCTTAGTTGCATATTAGATATGGATTTGAGGAGGTACTTGCATTGGATTGCTTGGATGAGGGTTGTTTTTAGGCTTTCATATAGGAAGGATTCCATTAGCATTTGGAAAGGAATATATATTTATGCATCTCATGTAGTGGCATACCCTATTTTTCATTTGACAAAGATTGCACTTGGCATTGTTTGTTATGGTGTGCATATTTATTTCACTGTTGAGTCTTCATATCATTAGTTGCACGACCATTTCCTTTTGAGTAATTACAGCCAATTAAAATCAACACTTAATAAAATGAACTACATTATTTTATTTGATAGGGTGCACCAACAAGACTAGGTTTTAGGGTCTTGGAATAGTTCATGGTGAGTAAATTCTCCAAGACCACTAAACGAAACATGTATGTGTTTGTCCAGGTGAGAGTGTGAAATTCCTTGGCATAATTAGTGTTTCTCAGGATCCTCCTCTTACAAGGGGGTTAAGCACGAGGCAGTGTGAGTGGTTATTGATTGAGATGAACCCTAGTCATAACTGAGTAGCACCGGAGATATTTCCAAGATTGTATTCGTATCTGGGGGCTCTTTCGAGAGTTTTGGGCTTTGCTACCCTGCCCATACGATCAAACCTGCCTGCGAATGTCCGCCTGAGAATTGATTATATTGAGGTGACCTTAGTGGCCTTACCTAGGTTATCGAAGGGGTACTTGCAGAGGTTATTCTATGAGTGTCCTGGCCAGGTAGAGGTCGGACAACACAGTCACTTTACGCATTGAAGCTAAGGGCCACTATAATTGGTTACGTACCTCCGCTTGTAGTGTATGGGATTTTCGAGCCTCTCCTAGGAGAGACATACCTGCTGCATTCGGGAGCTCACATATCCTCCCCTTGGTTTGCTTGTATTTTGGCTGTAGATTTTCTTAGGAGTGTGCTCTTTGTGTGCTAGTTATCCTTTGGGATCGCGGTTACTTGAGTATTTATGCTCTCTTGATTTTGGGTCCTTTTATTTTTGGCATGCCTAGTATCCTATCACATGTCCTTGGTCCTAGTATGGACCTTGGTGTCAGACTTGGGGGCATCACAGCCCCTTACCATGCTCATGGATTTGGGAATGGTCATCTTTCATTCTCTACTCCATTTGTGGAGGATTTTTTTCCTTCGCTCGGTCTTTACACCAGTGGTCACCCTCATAGGGGTGGTAGTGGATGTGTGAACGTTGGGTCTACACCTTACTTTCCTTTTTATGTCCCATCGTTCACCACATTGTTTCCTTTGGGTGCGGTTGGCATGATCATTCCTCCCTATATCCTATAGTTTGGATTCTTTATTGACTATTTTGGGTTGTTTTGGACTAATATGGTTGTCATGTAGGGTCCAGTTTTTGTACACTCTCTCCGAGGTTTCGACCCGTTCGTGCCTATCACAGGTATTATGTCTGAACTGGCATATAGGTTAGGATTTCACATCCGCTTGCACTTATGCATTGCCTTATGCCATTCCATCTTAACCTTAGGTACGAACCCATTCCATGGTATCACGGAACCTTCATGTTGTTGTTAGAAGTGGTACTATGTGAATGGTAGAGCTTTCCTATACATGGGTGTCCTAGTTAGCTCCCTTTTGCATTTGGTACCCATGTTGTGAGTCCTCTCTTAGGTCCAGGAGTCCCTTTTAGTCCCGCCATGTCCTTGAGCAAGAGCTTCATACTCCTCTTGAACTTTATGCTGGTTGTTTCCCCAGGACTCCCTTTTATATGTCAAGTTGTAATTGCATTCTTATGAGCTTTGCCTACCTCATTGAGCCTTATGCCGGCTTCCCTGAATTTGAGTACCAGCCATATAGCTCAAGCGTGTCTCATGTCTAGCCATGCAAAGCCATTTTATATATCCGTTGCAGCTTGATTCCCTATTTTTACCGGGAGGGGACTTTCCCTGAGTGTCGTTATCCTACACATGTTTCCTTGCATTGAGCATAGGTATGTTCCACTACTTGGAACTAGTTTGTTTTCCCTTATGACACTTGTCTCCTCCTAGTATATAACTATAAAGCTATTTTATTCTTTTTTCAATCTTTTTAAATAATTGAAAAGTCCAAAAAAAATAAAAAATAAAAACAAAAATTCAGACAAGAAAAGATGTTATCTTTGGCAGCTGTCGAGTCGTGTCACCTTCAAACAGAGCACTGTATATCACATCCATTGGTTGGTTTATAGTTTGACTTTAGGAGCTGTACTCATTTATCTGAGTTTATCTCCACCGACTGGTTAAGCTTCCAGTCCCTATGGAGCCTCTGTCGATGCCTCCTGTGTTGCAGAGATGTCCCAATTTGTATAATGAGTCTGTGCTGCCTTTATTCAGTAACCATACATCATTATGCTCTTGTTTGAAGGAATTTGAAGCCTAAGTTGGCCATTCCTCAATTATATTGACTTTGCATGTCGACCATTCCCAGTACAGTTACTGGTTCGTGCACCTTATGATTGAGTCCTTCCACATTATACAGCTTTGCTGAGTACCTCGTGTTGGATGATGGGGGATTCCTTAATTCTCTCCTTCCATTGGATTTCATCCCATCGACATCAGATCATTTATTCTAGGATTGGAATCTAGATTCATTTTGAGTGCCTTGAGACTTGCAATCATCAGTGGCAGGTTCTCTCACCATCGACAGTTTTTGGGAATACATCAATGTCCCCTGATCGATGGATCCTCTCAAGTGTTTGACCTCAACACATTTATTCACACTTGTTAGTTTTCACTCTAGTACCTTGATTCCCATTTTCATTATCGATGGGTGATCTCACGTCTATTAATGGTATACATTAATGACTGGTAATCAGATGACGGACTACAATGTTCGACCTCGACACCTCTATTCGCATAGTAGGACATGTACTCGTAGCGGTTTGTGTAGAAGACTTTCCAGATTGGTGGCATCTCTTATATGCTACCTCCTTGATCGTTCCAGTGTTCATGAGATTTCAGCTCTTGTGACTTGATTCCAGTATATGTCAGATATTTCCAGCCACTATGGAGATCTTGATCTATTATATATATTCAACCATTATAGAGATCATGGTCATTTGTATATCTTCATCATGGAGATTCTGATCTATGTATATTGTACATGGCGATGACCACTTATGTGATATCTTGTATCATTCCTATTCATGGCCATTGTACTCTTATGTATCCAGGACTGCTATATGTATTTGTAGTTATGTGCAGAGTTGTATTATTGTACTATGCTAATTGGGTGGCTGGTATTCAATTTGGGATCCTTCATCACTCCACTTTTGGGATGGACTTATAATGTATTTCGGCCATCGTATGACCCCTCTGACCTCATACATTAGGGGGAATCTGTTATAGCTAATTTCACCACTCTAGGTGAATCACACTTTGTATGGCCTACCCCTATCCCGCTGCAGACTCCTTAGACCCCATGGACCATTTTTTGTCCTTTAATGTTTCCTTGATCATCCCTAAAAACATGTGAAAAATGATACACGCAATTTTTAAACCTATAAGCGCGTATATACACGGTTTTTACCACTAAAACCGCGTACATCGGGATGCATACATAATCCAAATCCTTTTGGAGTTTTCCTTGACATGGATCCAACTCATTTGACTCCTGGCTTTCCCTATGCCTTGATATCGCTCGGATTCGACCTTTCATTACCCCTTTGAAAAGCTATAAAAGGAACCCCTTGGTACATTGAAGGCAATAAGAAAGAATTGAGAGCAAAGAAACTATAGTCCATTGTTGCCAGAACTTATGCTTGAGTCTGCATCCCTTTGTCCCTTGGAGCACTAGTGTGTTCTTCCCAAGCTTTCCTTTTGCTTGTGAGCTTGATATCGAGAGATGGAGGATTGAGGTGGTGGAGGCCCAAGTGGGGGATTCATTTTCTCCGGTTTGCAGATGTGCCATCAAAGGTTGTATCTTGTAATCTCTAATTTATATTAATATAAATATCTTTTCTTGTCCAATAATGTGTGTTTGAATGAATATTTTATCCATAAAAATTATGTCAAATGCTTGTACATTATTCATTATATATGCTAGAATAGATCTAACACCATGATATATAGAATGCTTGTATTGTTTACTTGTTGTTAAGGAAGTAATTTATCAATTCAAGCTGAAGTTGGAAAGCTCAACGGGGATCTACTTCAACCGTCCGGAATAAGGTATGAGGTATGATCCTTTAATGTTAGACATTTAATTTCTATTGCATATTGGAAAGGATTGATTTCTAGAGTCAAGCTGTCTGTTGTGGTACCCCAAGCCATAGGAACTTCTCTCCTTGGATTTGAGCCTAGACTCTTCTAAATTAAGCAAGGTATTGATTCTGACTTGTAATACTTCACTGTTGGATCCCCTTGAAGCTTGGGCTAATTGGGAGGCTGGGAGAAAAATGTTCGGTGGAAAAATGGATTCCTTTCCATAGACTAGAGTGTAAGGTAAGACTCCTAAGAAATGTTTTGGTGTGACTCTATCAACCAAGAGTTCATTTAAGAGAGCTATATGCCAACTCCTTTGGTTTTCTATGATAGTCTTCGTCAGAATTCCAATAAGATTTTTATTGGTAGATTCAGCTAATCCACTACCTTGGGGATAATAATTAGCAGAATAATGTATCTTCATTCCTTTATCATTAGAAAATTCTGTAATTTTAATTGTTGAGAAATAATATGGATTGTCAAAAACCAAGGAAATTGGAACCCCAAACCTGGTCATAATATGCTCTTGCAAGAAATCAATGACTGCATCTTCTTTTGCTTTTCATAGTGGAATGGATTCAACCCATCTGGTGAAGTAATCAGTAGCTGTAAGGATGTACTTGTGCTACATTGAAGAATTGGGATTAATTTCTCCAATAATATCAATTCTCCACTATTCAAAAGGTTCTGAGATGACAACTGGTTGTAATGGCCCAGCTTCTCTAACAAGCCTTCCTCCATTGCACTAGCATATATCGCATTTCCTAACATATACATGTGCATATTTGAACAAGGTTGGCCAATAGTATCCTGCCCTTAATATCTTGTGGGCAATAGTATGCCCTGAGTAGTGCCCTCCAGCAGGACCTTCATGCAATTCTTTAACCACTTTAGCTGCACCTTCATGTTCTAAACATCTCAGCAAAAATTCGTCGTAGTTCTTTCTAAAGAGAACTCCATCAATTACTTGGTAGGATGTTGATTTCAACCTTAGTGCTCTTCTTTTCTTTGAAATCCAATGTTTCAGTAAATAACCTTGTTTGGGGTAATGTATCAAGTCTCTATTGTAGAAATTCTGACCAGCAATAGATTAATTTCACTCACAACAAATTACAATTGATCGTGCAAAATTGTCAACAATGGAGACTGAAAATGGAGCTGTAACACAAAACTATATTAACTCAGTGTACAATATCCAACCCTGTAATATCATAGGTTTCTAAATATATAGAATACATCAATAGGTCGAATGCATAAGGAGGCATCCAAAGCTAGCATAAAGCAGGCTTACCCAAAATAGGCAAATCCCCCATAGGTGTAAAAAGCTGATCCCAAATCTATCATGAGGCTCACGAATTGGCAAGGGCGCATGGGAAAGCTAATGAGTGGTGGAATGGCAGTTCATACATGCTTTTGCATGGAGGAAAGAGTGGAGGAGGAAGAGGCAACAAAGCTGATTCACCTCACCTAGTCTTGCTTTCCTATGTGCCTTAAAACACTGAAAAAGCAGGGAATAAAGCAGAAAAAGCAGAAGGGCGCCTAGGAGGCCAGGAATAAAGTAGATTTGATTCCTAAGGCTTTCCCAAGTGCTACATGAGTCAAATATGGCAAGTTTGACCTCTATGGATAGGCAATTAACAACTTGAACATGGTGGGACTCATGGACTAGGAAAACAAGACAAAAATAAATGAATTAATGTCTAAGTGGGTAAATAATATGGGTTGATTATTCTAACACCCCCCCTTAAGCCTGACTTTATGAGTAATAAATCAAAATATAGGGCCTAGCAACAAGGCTTAGTCACCCTTTTACATACTGCAAGTCCATATGAAACAAGGAAAGAGGCAAAACCAACTTGGGAAAATCCTCCCTTAAACATGGACTGTAAAACAAAATTGTAGAATCTTGTCTCTACTCATGCTTTGGTAGCATGATCAGCAATCCCCAGCAGTGATTTGAGATTGCTGAAGGTCTTCTCACAAAATTCTTTGGTGAAGATATCAGCTACTTGTTCTGAAGATGAATAGAAGAGTAGGTGAATGGTGCCATCATGCACAAGCTCTCTGATGTAGTGCATGTGAATCTCAATGTGTTTGGTTCTCTGCTTCTGAACTAGATCTTTGCAGATTTGAATGGTACTCTGGTTATCACAGTAGATGGTAGTTGAGTACTCAGGTTCGAAACCACACTCTCCAAGTAAACCCTGCAACCATAAACACTGAGTTGCTGCATTGACAACTCCTCTGTACTCAGCTTCTGTAGATGAGAGTGCAATGGCACTCTGTTTCTTGCTTGACCAGTTGATTGGCCCTTCTACAAGCATGAACACATAACCTGAAGTGGACTTCCTGTCTGTGCTATAACCTGCCCAATCACTGTCAGTAAAACCAATTAACTCAAGGTTAGGATTGGCTTTATAGAAAATCCCATGTGTCCTTGTTCCCTGAACAAAGCTAAGGATCCTCTTGGCTTCTTTCCAATGGATCTCATGGGGCTGATCCATGAATATAGAAGCAACACTGACTGCATACCAAATATCAGGTCGAGTATGTGTCAAATACAATAAACATCCAATCAACTGTCTATACAAAGTGTTGTTTACCATCGGTGGAGAATCATCTTCCTCCAGCTTCACTCCTGAAAGGAAAGGAGTTTTGCTTGCTTTGCAATCTTGCATTCTGAATGTGATCAGAAAATCCAAGGCATATTTGGACTGGTGCCCTTTGATTCCAGCTTTGGTTTGAGCAATCTCAAGCCCCAGAAATTGACTTAAGAGCCCCAAATCTGTCATGGAGAAGGCTTGGTTCATAGCTCCTTTTAGGGAAGCAATCTCGGCCTGTGAGCTTCCTGTAATGAGGAGGTCATCAACATATAACACAATGATCATTAATGAACCATTAATTACCTTAATATATACATTCGAATCTGATTTGCACCGAACAAAATTCAGAGATAGCAAGAAGCTATCTATCTTGGCATACCAAGCCCTGGGGGCTTGCTTTAGCCCATACAATGACTTTCTCAACCTGCACACAAGAGAATGGTCAGTAGAAAAACCTTGGGGCTGCTGCATATATATCTCCTCAGTGAGATCACCATTCAGAAAGGCACATTTTACATCCATGTGATGTACCTCCCATTGCCTTGATGCTACAATGGCTAGAGCTAGCTTGATTGAATCCATCTTTGCCACTGGGGCAAAAGTCTCATTGTAATCAATGCCATGAACCTATGAGTAGCCTTTAGCTACCAATCTGGCCTTGTACTTCAGTGGTGAACCATCAGCAGCAAATTTGGTCTTATAGACCCACTTACACTGTACTAGTTTTCTCCCTGGAGGAAGATCCACTAGCTCCCATGTGTTGCTCTTCTGTAGCGAGTTGAACTCCTCATTCATGGCAGCTTGCCATATTGGATCTCCTGCTGCTTCTTCATATGTTTGAGGATCAGACTCCACCATCAAATAGCATCTTTCAGCAAACTCGGGATCCTTCATGCATAGACCACTCTCAAATTGAGATCTAGTCCTCCTTGGGTCATTGGGATCCCCAACTAACTGTCCTGCTGCATGTAGTGTCTTGGCTGCCCATTTAGGCCTTGTGGGGCTGTTTGGGTCTGCAATAAACTCATCTCCATCAGACAAATCAGAATCATCATGTTCAACAAAATTTTTACTTACTTCTTGAGGTTCAGGTGGTGAAGAGGCTTCACCAATCTCCACGCGGCAAGGGGTTCTTCTTCAAACTGAACACACCTTTCAATGAAGGCTTTGTTTGTGCTCAAGTTTATCAACTTGTACCCATTTGAATCTTCAGAGTATCCCACAAAAAGACACTCTTGGCTTTGGGTCTACAAATCCTTCCTCTTCTCTGTCGAGATTCTAGCCCATGCCTTTGAGCCAAAAATCCTGAAATGGGTCACATCTGGCTTGTGCCCACTCCATGCTTCGAAAGGAGTCATGCCATCCAACTGTTTGTGAGGCACCCTATTCTGAATATAGGCTGCACAGTTGATAGCTTCAGCCCAATACTTTGGTGGCAAAGTTTTGGCCTCCATCATGCATGTTGCCATCTCCTTCAGTGATCGGTTCTTCCTCTCAGCAACACCATTTTGATGTGGTGCGTAGGG